>JAKCPI010030382.1:0-12825 GCA_023213315.1 Euborellia annulipes
CCCCCAGGATTCCCTCCAACTGGCTCGGGCCCACCCTCGCCTTTTCTTTATCAAGTGCCGCAAATTAGTGGTAAAGCATAATATGGCGAATATTAATATGATTTTCGACACCCATTTTCATCAATTGATCAGAGAAGAATATTTTTCTGAAAAAAAGTAAATGAAAGGAATAAGGATTAGTAAGATGTATGACTGGCTGCTCTAGAAACTCTATTTGATTATCGTCGACGTTTCGGAATCACATCGATTTCATTTTCAGGACGATAAACTGTATATAAACCTGAAGATGGGATCGATGTGATTCCGAAACGTCGACGATATCAAATAGAGTTTCTTTATCACTTGCTGGCTGCCATACATCTTCCTAATCCTAATAATTACCACTCAGCCATCGAAATTAAAGGTTAATTTTTGACAACAAAAGATAAACGGTATAACCTAACTGAAAAGACTCGTCAGCATATCCGACGGATAGCTAATTAATTAGATGTGAAGCCACCGACCCTAAAAAAGAGGTCGAGGGATATTCCACTATTATGAAAAGATTGATTCCAGTATTTTTACTTTCTCTTACCTCTATATATGTTAATATATATAGAGAGAAAGTATTGGATTCATGTCACAAATTCGATGCCGAGATTTTGACGGATATACACGTTTTGAGGTCCCCTGAATCCAAAAAAGTGATTTTCGCGACATGGTCTGTCTTTGTACAAAATATCTCAAGAACGAAAAGAGCTATGAGTTCGAAATTTTATATTTAAATTAGGCACCCCCACTGGGACGTGAAAATAAGCTTTTAATCAAAATTGGCCAAAAAGTACTAGTACTTTACTGATGCACTTTTTCAGTTTTTTTCGATTTTCTCAAAATTCGATGCAACGATTTTGTTTAAAATTCATAAATCAATTATTTTTTAGATGCTCATTAAAATGTATATTCTCATTTTGCCCTTGAAATCTTTTGAAGCACACTTTACTCTTGTAATTCATGTATTTTCCCATGTTTATAAATTTTACATCTTGAATTCTAATATATCGGCGGAAACGAAATATATCTCGACACAAAAGAATCTCTGACAGAACACAACTTTTAATTACCGAAATTAAGAGAAAGTTATATGCTGTGCGACCAGTCACACCTGATTTTTACTTGTTTTTTATTTGTTATGTTTAATGGAAAGGATGGATGGTTTTTCCTTCTTTGTTTGACGAAATTGGGGGCAATTTAGGATTAAGTACCTGCAATGGGGAATGAAAAAGGATATGGATCCTGAGTGATGCAAGCTCAATAGCTTTCAACTTGGGCACTAAAAATGGGGATCCTAAAGCTTTTAATTCGAAAGCACATGTTGCACTTTGAACTATTAGTATAAAACCTGGCCAGGATCTCTAGAATATTTCTCTTAAGGTAATTTTTCAGCCTCAAAGGCCATTTAGAAAGAGAGTCTGTTGAGTCTAATTTGTTTAATATCCACCAGTGCAACCAAAGAATTAACACAAAAAAATATAAAAAATATATTTTTCACACATTAACCTGGCCCTGAAGGTGGTCCCATATGCGACCTAAACGTCGGCCCTTGTTTGATAATAAATTGAAATATAAACTAGCTGCTTTGCTCATTCTTTTAACGTATTTGAATATCAACATTCAGCTATATACTAGCGGTGTTCAATTATTGAAAAAAATAATCGACTATGAAATAAAATAATCGATTATATCTTTTTTGTTTCTTTAGGAAAATAAAGTTTTTTTTTTCCCTCCCGTGATAATCATGTTATCTTCAAAGATAATGTGGAGGAACTAACTTACCTAACAGTTGAAGGAGGCAGAGCTAAGAATTTTTTAACACCTTTGTAAGTAGATTTATGCTGTTGATTGTGATGTGTATTATATATAAAAAAAAAATAACAATTCCGATTATATGTATGTATATAAGTCCTGAAGATGGGTGACGTTTAGTCACCGAAACGTCGGCAGAGGAAAATTAAATAATCCGGGCCGAAAAGAAGTCTTGTTTTATTTCGTCTTCAATCATTTTATTTATTTATTTTTTTTTTGTTTTTTTTTTTTGATACGAGCCTTCATCCGATCTTTTCAAACGCATTTTTTCCAAAAATAATCGATTTTTTTCCCCAATAAACGATTGTGAAAAATAATCCAAATAATCGATTATTTTGCGCATCTCTACTATATACCTCCTTCAATAAATTAGGATAACCAAAATATTCATTCATTCTCCTTAAGAAAAAAATAAAAATAAAATAATAAATAAATAGGTTTCGAGAAAAAATATTTGGTGGAATATTTGAAATTTTACGGGGAAAATCGCGCCTCATTTTTACTTTCTCTTATATTAATACTGTATATAAAGAGACAGTATTTTTATTCATATCAAATATTCATTGTCGAGATTTTAATGGAAATACACGTTTTGAGACCCCCTAAATAAAAAAAAGAAAAAAAATGGTCTGTCTGTCTGAACAAAATATCTCGCCATCGGCCAAAGAGTACTAGTACTTTACTGATATACTTTTTCAATTTTTTTTCTATTTTCTCAAAATTCGCTTAAAAGATTTTGATTCAAATTCATAAATTAATTTTTTTTTAGGTGCTCTTTAAAATGCATATTCTCATTTTGATCTCAAAAGCACACTTTACTCTTTATACGTAGATAGGAGAAATAAAAACACAATCAGTGACATCTTGAATTCTAATGTGTCGAAAACTAAATATATCTCGACACCTGTGACAAGCACAGAACACAACTCGTAAGAATGTAAGAGAGAGTTGTGTGCTTTGCGGACGGTGACACCAGATTTTTTCTCATCTCTAAAGGGAATCACTACTGACGTTAATTAAATTTTTTCAAAAAAAGTAAAAGTAAAAATTTATTCCCTTGACTATCAAGAGAGAAGGCATAAAATTGAATTTAAAGGCAGACAGACAATTGGGTCACAAATACCTCAGATGTTGCTCATGATGACGACATATGTTGTGTCCTAATTTGCAACACTCTTTATTACCTCCTCTTCTATTTACACTTCAAAACCGGCTGTAAACATTTATGAAATAATATTTGCGGTTTGTCTTCGTAATGACCCATTTTGAATTATGGATACTGGTCAGAGGGATTATTTTATTTTTTTATTTTACCAACTTGAAAAGAAAAAAAATAAATAAATACAGCCCTATTGATTTATTCAATACATCAGCGACCCCTGGACACCGTAAGTTATGTTTTCAAAGTGAATTTACAATTTTACGTAATTTAATATTAAAATAGACATCAATCTTCTTCTTCTTCTTCTTAATTCCGCGGTGCGGGGTCGGCATTTCATGGATTTTGCGGCCGGGAATGAATAGAACAAGCCGGCCTGTCGCACGGTCTGACGCCTGTTGAAAATATTGAAAAAAGAGACTTAAGCCCGGTCCAGACGCTACGTTTTGCACAACCTTTTGTCTGCGCAGTTCAACACGTTGCAGTTAAAACGTTGCGTGTGGACAGGAAATTTGCGCAGTTTTGAGCCCGGCGGGAAGACGGTACAGTTGCAGCGATAACTGAGCAAATTAGCTTTGAAATCCATGACCTGTGCAGACAAGTCGGTGCATGTGGACGCTTGCTCCATGTTCCGAATCGTTTTGTTCCTCAGTTTTCCCTAATCACTCCACGATGGCTGACCTTCGGCAATGTTCTAGAGAGTTTTTAACTGATTTTATTGCACTTTATGAAAGTTTCCCATGTATTTGGCGTGTTAAATCGAAGGAGTATAGTAACAGGGAGGCAACAATGTAATGTGGGAAAAGTCCCGCCTTTTTAAAAGCCACTTACGCGACCACTTCGAACGCCCGGTTCTTCTAAGATGTTCTATTTTTTTTTTTTTTTTTTATTTATTTATTTTGAGAGATTTACCCCTCTCCTTACGGAGTTCAGGGTTTGTTACAAATCGTATAATAGTGTTGATATATTGATACATAATTTTAAATAAAAGAAAATCTTTTCCGCTTTCATCTCGCCTCCTGGACATCTTTCGTCGCCGGGGTTCTCTCAAGCAATTTCCATATTTGAATTAAATGTCTATCTGGTCCCCTTATTATTTCTTTTCCCCAACCCTCGTCACCGTCTATGTGATTATTTTTTTTCTTTTTCCCATTTAATGCAGTCGTCTGTCAGAAAATTGTCCAGTCTTTCGCATCCCAGTAAGTGTCCTATTGTCTCTTCTTCCTTTAGACAAAATCTGCATATGCTCTGCCCTGTCCATTGTCCTCCTATGTCATTCCCGCATCTTAGTCTCGTCCATGTTCTCTTGTCTTCTTCTTTTATGTCACTCCTGGTTAAGTAGTCTTCTTGCATGACGTCTTTTTTAATCAGTCTGTAGTAAGGACAGTATGTTGATTTGTCTATTCTAGTCCATAGCAGTTGTGTCTCCTGGTCTCTTATCGTCGTTATGATCTCCAAGAACACCCCGGCGACGTCAGCACTACTTTCGGCCCTTGAAAGTTCTTCAAGCAGTCCAGGTCTTCCTGCGTCGCTCGCCATCTTGAGGACGCAGTTCAGCCAGGGAAGCGGTTCTCCATTTGATGCTCTGCGCAGATGTTCTTTCCAGCAGATCTTCGGCCATCTGTCATCCCTCATGTTAATCAGCCTCATGACGTAGCTGAGTTTCTTTTCCAGGATGTTGTTTTTGAGGCTTCTTCTGTCTACTTCCATTTTCCACAAGTAGTTGGGGGTATTTTTTCTTACTCCTAGAGCTGACTTTGTGTATCCTCCCATCACTCGATCGAGATCTTGTTCGTCTTCCTTTCCCCAGACTTCGGCTCCATACAGTAATGAGGGGGTTGCTATTGTATCGAAAAGATATAATTTCTTCCTTATATCTTTTATGCCGCTTCTTTTCGACACACCCCATAACTGGTTTTTCAGCAGTCTTCCTTTTTGTATTTGCTCTTTCCTATGTTTCTTGAACGAATCTTTTCCTTGGGAAATCCAGCAGCCTAAATACTTATAGTTTTCAACGACTTCCAATTTTTCGCCATCTAGTTTCCAAGCGTGTTGGTTCTGTCTTCCTCGGCGACCCTCTTTAAATATCATTATTTTTGATTTCTTCTTGTTGACAGTAAGCTTGTTTCTTCTTGTGTACTTCTCCAGATATCCTAGGCAGTCATTCATGCTCTCTCTGTCGTCCGCCAAGAGCACCAGATCGTCCGCAAATTTAGTAACAGGGAGGCAACAATGTAATGTGGGAAAAGTCCCGCCTTTTTAAAAGCCACTTACGCGACCACTTCGAACGCCCGGTTCTTCTAAGATGTTCTAATCTTTTTTTTCTAATGAGAGAGCATGCAAAAATTGACCACAGGAGAACCTCCCCCATGACGATATCGCACAAGACTGAGCAAAAAATACAAATATGACTGCACCGTCTGGACACTCAAAATTACAACGTTTTCACTCCGTCTTAAGACCGCGCAGACTTAAAAGGTTGTGCAAAACGTAGCGTGTGGACCGGGCTTTACATACAAAGAACAGAAGTACTGCCAAGTCTCAGCTAGGGCAGCTCGTGGTCGCTGTTCTCGTACCCACAAGATGTGGGCCTCTGAGATAGAACAGGCCTAAATATCATTTTAAAAAGATATAGATATACGATAATCTGAGAATTACAAGAGAAAATTAAAATACAAAAATCTGGTGGGACTGGTAGCACACAACTTTCTCTTACCTTGGGTAATCAAAAGTTGTGGATTTTTTGTGTCGGCATTTATTTATTATTATTTTCGCCGATATAATAGAATTCAAGATTTAAAATTTATAAACATGGTAAAATATTTATATTTTGTAAAGATGATGGAGAATATGGCTGTATAACTTGATAAGGATAGTGGATAGGAGACCAGGAAAAACAAAATCAGACAAAAACAAGACCAATTTTTATTAGATTTTCCTTCATTTGATCGTCGACGTTTCGGACGCCAATCGCGTCCTTTCTCAGGACCTATGATCGATATAATTATAATAAAGTAACAGCAAAAACAATTATTTTTCCCTCTTGAAGGGGAAAAAAATTATTGTCTTTGCTGTTACTTTATTATAATTATATATGTATCGATCATAGGTCCTGAGGAAGGACGCGATTGGCGTCCGAAACGTCGACGATCAAATGAAGGAAAATCTAATAAAAATTGGTCTTGTTTTTGTCTGATTTTGTTTTTCCTATATGTACAAGCATTTTATGTATATTAATACCCACAAATTGACCCGGCTGCCTGCTGTGGCTGTTGTATTATTTCAACAATAGGTGAGTATTGTTCAAATACAACAGCCACTTCAAAAATTGTCATTTTAAAGAGCATCTAAAAAATAATTGATTTTTGGATTTTAATCAAAATCGTTGAAGTGAATTTTGATAAAATCGAATCGAATTGAAAGTACTAGAACTTTTTGGCCTATTTTATTCAAAAGCTTTGTATCATCTCTGGGGGTATCTAACTGAAATATAAAATTTCAATCTCCTAGCTTTATTCTTTTTTTTTTTAATATTCCAGTCTATTGTGTAGGCTACTCTTGCGCCGCCTGCCTTCCCCACACTTGGCGGGCAGGGCAGCTAGTATAATTAAAATATCAATATTTTTCTCTGTTTTTACTAATATATATATAACGTGGTCCTATTGATTGAAAACAAAAAACAATTCATTTTTATTCCAATTTTTGCCACTGTACTTTGGCGCTCATAAACCCAAACTTGGGCCATGCTTGACATTGCTTAACTACCACAATGACTGCCCATCCCCACTCCCCACTGTCGATATTTGAGTTTTCTCATTAACGCCGTTGTTGTTGTTGATGTTGTTTTAATTAAAAATATTTAACGAACTTATTAATTAATTAATAAATATAAAAATATTTCAAATAAAATTCTAATATTGAATTCCTTTTGTTTTATGAGTCAAGAAAAGCGATAAAGAAGAGGGGGGTGGGGGCGAAGACAAAATAAAATATTTATTTTGGTAGACGAGGCTGAAAACTGCAATTTAATTAGCGCACTCTCTCTTACCCCTTTTTCTTCTCGCTATTCACCCCCTCGGGACAAAAGTAATTAAAACTCGTATAATTCTGCTTATCAGAACTCACCCCCCCCCCCCCCCCCCCGCCATGTGGAATTATTAAGATTCAACCAAAGGCTCGCGTATATATATATATGGTATATTATTCATAAATAGTATCGTAGAATATATATCTTATAAATAAATTTTCTCTCTCCCTCTCTCTCTCTCTCTCTTGTATTTAAATTGATTCATCAAGGAATTTAGATTTGAATTTTTTTTACGTATCTATAGACTATATATAAAAATGAAATGGAAAAAATGTATGTATGTAAATATGTATGTATATGTTTTATAGAAATCCACAATTTTCAATGAATCCATTTGAAATTAAGTACACATATAATATATGGTTCTGGAAGTAACGTAGTAATAATTTGAATCTCTTAAATTTTTTGGAAAATTAATTATATTCAAATTTCTTCAATATGGGAACACAAAATCAACAAGTTGGCTAGAAATTAGAGAGCGTCCTTTATGCTGTGTGAACCAGCTTCCTACCTGACTATGGGCTGGGGGTGGGGGCTACGCAGCAGTTGAAAAACGAAGAGAGGACTCAGGTGACTGACCCTTTAAACAGTCATAAACAGACCCTTTTGTGCTGTTCCCAATCGGTACCCTCGCCTCGCTTGAATATAAGATCCTTCCTTAACATCTTAACACTTGCATTGCAACAAGAAATATCCCAAATTGGGAATAAACTTGCTCGCCGAAGGCGAGCAAGGGGTCCAGGGGCGCAGCCCCCTGGCTAGGCGGAAAGCCCGCCGAAGGCGGGCTTTGCGACTAGTAGACTATATATGTATCTGTACGTCTGTCTGCCACCCTCTGTTTGACCAACTTCCCCTAATTTTAAAACGAAATTTTGCATTAGATGACGTTTTGAAGAGTCCAGGAAAAATACTTGGGTCCACAAATTCTCTAAAGGGGAAGCGCAAAAAATTTCAGAAAATTGCACATTGAATTTTGTCTTATGACAAATTAAAGCTAATTAATTAAAATAATTAAATCTCGAGTAGTGAGGGTATCCAGGCAGCCAGAAAAACAATAAAGAAAATTAAATTTGTCTTTATTTATTTCATATATTTTTGTCTACGTTTCGGCCGATATTCCGGCCTTCATCAGGACAAATGTTATTTGCCTCGAGCTTATACAGGCCCTTGGCGACTCCTGACAATGTGTTTGAGTGAACATTCGTCGGATGGCATGACTTCTGGTTCAATAGTGATCAACTAAACGTAGACAAAAATATATGAAATAAATAAAGACAAATTTAATTTTCTTTATTGTTTTTCTGGCTGCCTGGATACCCTCACTACTCAATATATATTCAGCCACTCCTCCTGGAATTAACCATTACTTAATTAAATCTCTCAAATGGAAAATAATAAAAATTCTTATATAATTAAATTTTTATTTTTTTTTAAGGGGGAATTGCTGGTGTAACGGGCTAGGGTGTCGGCTTTCTACAAAGAAGGTCCCTGCTCAAATCCTGGACATGAGAGATTCTTTCATTAAATAAAAATATAAAAAATGAAAAATATATAAACAAAATAAATAATAAACATAAAAATATTTATTTAATTAATATAAAAAAATCCTTAAGGGATATTTTTCAACAGATATGTATTTTTATTGCCTGAGGTGACTGAAAAATTGCGGGACTTGATTAAGAAAAGTCAAAGATCAGCTACAGGCTAGCTGGAAGGAAGGGGGGGGGAGGTGAAATAAAGAATAAATTGTGTAAAACTATTAATAAAACCAATCCTTAGGGCATTTTACTCCATTTATTTATTTTTAAACATTACTTTGGTTGATGATCAATTACTGGAAACTAAATATCTATATAACGACACAAAAATCTGGTGTAATAAACCACAATTTTCAATTATCGAATGTAAAAAATAGTTGGGTGCTTTGTGTTAACTTACACATATTTTTTTTCTTGTAATACGTTAATTTTCTTGGAGTAGTGTATATATCTTTACTAATATTTTTCAACACACTCAAATACATACTAGCAATAATATAAAATGGATTTGCTCAACTTGCACAAATATATTTTCCATTCATAAATTCAAAGAATTTTTTTATTTTATTTTTTTTTACATCACATAAAAGAAGAAATCATTTTAAAAATTATTCTTAAAAACAAAAGATTATCGCAATCGGCAATTTAAATTAAAAACAACAACAAAAAAAAAAGAAATGAATATTTCAAAAGATTTTTCTTTTTATCTGAATGTCTTGAGAATTAAATGGGGAGAGGGGAATGAACACATATGTTTCGTTAAAGGCAGGTGACGCAGATAGTAATAATTAGATCTCTAGAATATCATATAGTTGAGCAATATATTAGAGAAAGAAAAAAAAAAAGTCGGATGTTTAAGTGAAAGTTTAAAGGCTTTTGAATAATACATGAGCAAATTATAGTTTCTTTCGTTTTTAGTTCGTTTAGATGCATCACTCGGATAAATAAAAATATTTTTATTTGCCAGTTATATTTAAGGATGTGTACAGTATGTATGTATGCATTGCCAAAACTTTCTTGGAAATCCTATTCGTAATAAGCTTTCTCAAAAAAAAAATTTTTTTAATTAATAATCACTAAAGTTACGTGGAATTTATAAGTCGATCGGTCATCTATATTTACAAAGAAGATCCGTGTTCAAATCCTGGGCGTGAGGGATTTTGCATTAAATAAAAATATTTATTTAACAAGCAGGCAATGGATTGGAATATAAGATCTCAACACAATAGTGCCCAGAAAAATCTACGAGGAGAGGGAGTTGCTGTGACATCCCGTCCTGTGGAACGGACGTAAAGAAGATTCCCTCTCAGTGAGGCATCCTTCGAAAGGAGTCGTTGCTGAGGGAGTCGCTCCTCAAACTAGGACATCTTCGCTAACAAGGATTAGTTCACTAGCTAGAGACGAAAGCAGGAGGAGTTAGACATAGGAAATAAAGTAACTTCACGGAGTGCCAGTAGATGGCTACGTCCAGAGGCCGGCTGGATTTGAGGAGTGTTTCATCGTACACGAAAGCACCTCGGGTAAATAAACGGGAATCCCGATAGGAATTGCAAATAATAACTTAATGTCCACAATCCTCAAGCAGGCACTGGATTGGAATATTGGATCTCACCACAATAGCCTACAGGGAGTATCCGTGACATCCCGTTTTGTGAAAGAAGGTTCCCTCTCAGTGATGGATTCTTCAAAAGAAGTGCTGAGGGAGTCCCTCGTCAAACTAGGACATCCTCCCTAGCATAGAAGAGTTTGGATAAAAGGAACTGGGTGGAACCAAAAATAAGGATTAGTTTCCGAAAAAGCAATAAATAAATTTATATATTGTTATAATAGCACAGTTCGCACCCGTCTATCTGTCCTCCGAAGGCGGGTGGAGTGGCTAGCCATTTCTTATAATAAACATTTTGTTATGACTCAAAAGAGAACGCATTAGCGACAAGTACAAATTATTTTGAAGATAATAAATTAAATATATAACTTCATTGAGAAGGATGAATAAATAAAATCCGGAGCTGATGTTCAGGCAATTTATTTGGATTATTACCTCCGCTACAAGTCAACGTTTCGGGGCCAAAACGGCTCCTTCTTCAGGACCATGCGGTGTCAAAAAAAACAATTAGCCCTCAATTTTGTCATAAATGCTGTGATTAATTACGCATCATTCTTCGTTCGGCACCATTGCCTTTGCCACATGTCTTCTAGCCAGCGGCGTAACCAGCCTTTGAGGGCGGGGGGGGGGCAAAGCTTAACCTAGTTGCGCCGATTTTCCAGAGGGCTCCGCCCCCTGGACCCCCTTGCTCGCCTTCGGCGGGCAAATTTCTTGCATCCTGTAATTTCCTCAGCGAATTTGTGAAACAAATGAATTTGTTTATATTTACATGTTTTTTAATGACACCTGTATGATTTTGTTTTGATTTTTCTTTGCTTTTACGAAAAATGTCGTTTTCTTCTGTGATTATTTCAAAAACTATTCAGTTTTCGGAAAAATATCAAAGAATAAAAACTTTTTAAAATTGAGTATTTTATCATAATATAACAAAGAAATTGAAAATTTCGAAATTTTTGAAAAAAACTTATTAGGTAAAGTACTACTTCCAAGTGACGTATTTACTCCAAAAGTTGATAGAAGTCTACAATTTTAGTGTAAGGAGCATATACCAAATTTCATGGATCTTCTTTGGTTTTTAAGCAATCGTGTTCACACACACACCCAGACGTAATTCCAAAAGAATATACGAGAAAGTCTCGGGGAAGACATTCCCCATATTTTTTTTAAACATTCACACTTTTTTTTTCATTCATACTCACATCTATACACACATTCACCCAGTCTTTTCGGCAACTTAGGCCCAATAAGACTTTGACTTTGACATTTGGTATCCAAATGGCTTAAATAAAATCATCGGACTGCCTGGGATCCGAGCCCCCGATTAGAGCCCTGCACGGGTACAGGTTGGCCCGTAGGCCCGTTACCCGCCTGGCCCGCGGACCGGGCCGGGCGGGCTTTGGAGGCCATGAAAAAAATTAAGGGCGGGCTCGGGCGGGTAGCAAGTCTAAATAAACGGGTTCGGGCGGACGGGCATGCAAATGAAATTTTATTTAAAAATTGCTAGACATTCGTTCATTCATTCACTAAATCTCGGGCGGGAATGGGCGGGTTTGAAAAAATTCCGGGCGGGCTCGGGCGGGCCTGAAGAATGGTAAAAGCCCTTTCATTTTGAGAAAATCGAAAAAAACTGAAAAACTACATCAGTAAAATACTAGTACTTTTTGGCCGATTTTGACTAAAAGCTTATTTTCACGGTCCCGGGGGTGTTTAAATTAAATATAACATTTCAGTCTCATAGCTCAATTCCTTCATGCTTAAAAAAATTTTGAATTCCAAAAAATTAAATATTAAGGCTTATACGAATCCTGAGTAAATCTCCACAGCCATAAAACATCAAATTAAGGCTTATATATTGCAAAATAAAAAAAAATTTTATTTATAAAGCCTCTATATACGTTATTTATTATTTTTGGAATTAAATTCATTTAAAATAGTTGAATTCAAGTTGTAATATAATTTTAAAAGAAAACAATCAATTTTTTTAAATTGTTTTTTGACACCGCATGGTCCTGAAGAAGGAACCCTTTTGGCCCCGAAACGTTGACCTATAGCGGAGGGAATTAATCCAAATAAATTGTCTGAACATCAGATCCGGATTTATTTATTCATCCTTCTCATTAATATCCACCAGGCTGCCCCTATCTTCATCATCATTATACATGTATAACTTCACTATTCAGTAGTTGATTGAAAGCTGGGAATCGTAGTTGAGGACGATAAGGAGAATAAAAACAGCCTTCGTTCTCTCTCTCGCCACCTCAGTTTATTTGCAAATATTTCGGCTCCTATACAGGGGCCATCTTCAGTGCATATATGAATTTTATGAGATTATCAATTTAGTAAAAATATATTCGAGAACAATTGAGCGCATGAGCCTCGTGTCTGGACCGTCTCATGCGCTCAATTGTTCTTAAATATATTATTACTAAATTGACAATCTCTCTCATAAAATTCATATATGCACTGAAGATGGCCCCTGTATAGGAGCCGAAATATTTGCAAATAAACTGAGGTGGCGAGAGAGAGAACGAAGACTGGTTTTTATTCTCCTTATCGTCCTCAACTTCACTATTCTTCAAAATATACCTAAATG
>JAKCPI010030383.1:0-13658 GCA_023213315.1 Euborellia annulipes
AGAAAGTTGTGTGCTGTCACACCAGATTTTGTTCTGTTCTTGTCATACCAGAAATGTTTATATTTTGTTACCATGGCCTCCTTTTAAGTGCAAGAGTAAGAAGTGTGCTTTAAACAATTTCCGCAACAAAAAATGAGAATATCCATTTTTTAAAACATCTAAAAAATAATTGATTTTTGAATTTTTAATCAAAAATCTTTAAAACAAATTTTGAGAAAATCATAAAAAACTAAAAAGTACATCCAGTAAAGTACTAGTACTTTTAGCCGATTTGTTCAAAAGCTTCGATGTCACGGTGTCAGAGTACCCAACTTAAATATTAAATTTCAACTTCTAACTCTTTTAGTTTTTGAGATATTCAATTCACAAACAGACGAGCAGACACACCAGTTTTATTTTTAAATTAAAAAATTTAATTATATATTATTTAGAGACATTTTGTATCTAAGCTAGTATTCTCTGTTTAATATTTTGGCGTCATTCCAGCGCTCGTTTTCAATTGGGAGTAGAGAGGAGGGATGGGAGGGTTGATTTATGGGAGTGAATTTGGCACACGGGGGCACAAAGAAACCAATTAGCAAAGAGAAATTGGGACCAAATTCTATTTCAATGGATTAAAAAGAATAAATGAGTTGAGAACAATTTATAAAGATGCCTGTCTGCAACGAAAAAAAAGCCCATGGCGTCATAATTAATTTAAACAATAGAACGTACCGTGGTCAATACGGCCGATCTTTAATCATTTGGGTCCTTCCGCAAATTGATAAACTAAAACTTAATAATAGATATATGGGTGTGTATATGTATGGGACCAAAATTATTATAAACAAAACCATTTCCAACTCTTTTAGTTGGAAACGAACCCAATATCCCTCAATACTCCACCAAATCCCTGGTTCTTCCAAATATCTACTACCTCTACTACAAAAGGCGCCCATAAACTCTCTTTGGGCACAACATTGTATTCTGTTTGTTGGACCTAGTCACAGGACTGGTGCCTCTAAGCGAGTCGTAATAAATTTATTTATTTATTTATATGAGTCGGACATTTATTAAAAATGAAGTCGCGATCTAAGTATGAGGCTAACAAAAAGGATTGTAAAAACATACGTATTCTCCACTGTGCTATACGGCGCGGTGGCCTGGACTTTGACGGATGCATACAAAAAAAGAATCAGGGCCTTCGAAATGTGGATCTACCGCAGAATATTAAAAATATCTTGGATAGATCATATTACTAACGAGTAAGTTCTGGACAGAATTGGCTCTCAACCGAAACTAATGATAATGATGATCAAGCAGCGGAAACTTGAATATCTTGGCCACTCAGATTTGCTTATGCGAAAACTCTGTGCAAAGTGGATACCGCGTGAGCTCACACCCGACCAAAATCAACAACGAATCGATGCTTCAGAGAAGTGTTTGGGGTTGTTAAACCGCAATAAAAAGAAATTCTATCGACAATATGTGACAATGGATGAGGCATGGATTCACCATTACACACCAGAATCCAAAAGGCTGTCAGCTGAGTGGACAGCAGTCGACGAACCGAATCCAAAGCGAGCAAAAACGCAACAGTCGGCAGGTAAGGTAATGGCGTCCGTATTTTGGGATGCGAACGGAATAATCTTCATCGACTATCTCCAAAAAGGAACCACCATCAACAGCGACTATTACTGTGCACTTTTGGATCGATGGAAAGCTGAAATCGCAGAGAAACGGCCACATTTGCTAAAGAAAAAAAGGTTGTTTCACCATGACAATGCACCGTGTCGCAGATCAATGAAAACGATGGCAAAATTGAATGAATTCGGCTTTGAATTGCTTACCCACCCACCATATTCTCCAGCGGCTTTTTCCTGTTTTCAGATCTCAAGAGAATGATTGCTGGGAAGAAATTTATGTCCAATGATTTTGACGAGAAAGATAAATCGTACTATAAAAGTTGGAAAATCGCTATACTCGTTGTATCGCCCTCGAAGGCAACTATGTTGGATAATAAAATCGAGTTTACCAAAATTTTTTTTTCTTACTTATCCTACGGACTTATTGAATGCCCTGGTTATATGGTTGTTGATGCCAGGGGGTGGATCGGCTAGGTGTTATTTTCCACCTTTTCCAGAAGAGTCAAACGCGGTTCGCCCTCACCATGCAGGAACCCTATATGAGATCAGATGACCTTAAAAGACCAGGAGCAACTGACTTCTGAAGTTGAGTATAGACCATAGTAGTTTGGAAGCTGTCTGTACTTGACGGACGAGGACCATTCCAGATAACCGAACCCGAATTTGTTGGGCCTCCCCATTCAACATTATAGCTTCTGTTGAGGGATATCCGCGTAGTACTTGCTGATTTCCTCAACCGAAAGATAGATTATTTATGTGAATTATCTGAAAAATGACGACAAGGCAATTCGGATGGAGGGGGTTCCCCCCTTCTTCCCTCCCTCTGATCTCTGTTTTATTTTATTTATTTAAAAATACCCCATGATTGATATTCGTACATTATTTCAATGGAACAAAAAAAAAAAAAAAAAGATTAATTTATAATTCATATTTATTTATTTATTTTGACAGTTTTTTAGTTTATTAATCGTCTTTTTATTTTTTTTATATTATAAAAGAAGACGGGAAAAATGAATAAATCTTGTTTCTTTCCTCCCTTTCCTCTTTATTGGAAGGCGATTTGTTGAAGGGGACCTGCACCCCCCCCCCCTCCTCTCCCTCCCCCTGCCATCACCAATCGATGATAGAGAGAGACAAAAACAGAATATTAATCATTCATTACACTTTTTTTTTTAAAGGCATATATATCATTTTGTGATGTCAGGCGGAGTTTAAAAAAAAAAATATCTTCATACATAGATAGATAGAGAGGCTGGATGTGTATTTTTTTTTTTTTTAGGACATAAATTGAGATGAATCACTCAGAGGGAAAAATATTCATTGAATTTTATTTGTTATTGATGCAACAAAAAAATAATCGATGATGATGATGTATCAACTAGTAGCGTTACTCGCATTAGATTCAATCCTACCTATTTAAAATTTTTCATTTTTTTTGATTGTTTTTCTAAAATCAAACAATATTTCTCTATTAAAAATAAGAAAATAACTAAAAATAATAATAAACTTTACATAATCAATTATTATTATTCATTAATAACCCGTTGGACTTGTCTCTTTCCGTTATTACACTAAAAAGCCACTCACTTCCGTTGTATGTGGCTGTTTACCACTCTCTCCCTGATTGACCAGAGTCAGAGGAAGTGGAGACAATGAGGGAAATTTAAAACTTTAAGTCAGAGAGGGAAATTTAAAATTTTCAAACAGTTAAATTCGAAGAATTTGTTCGCCAAAGGAGAGCAAGGGGGTCCAGGGGGCGCAGTCCCCGCTGAAGGCGGGTTTTACAGCTTGTATATTAAAAAAAAACAGTGAAAATATTGTTTGTACAATTAAACATTGCCATTTATAGTTTGAATGGAAAAAAGGTGTAGGTTTTACGTGAATATAATTAAATGAATATATTTAATAATGAAAGAAATATTTAAATTTCTAACTAGGCGACCATAACAACGGATGGCCCTGCAATCTTCGGACCTGTCACGGTCGCCGCGCAATGAGTTTTAAATTGAATTTCTAGCTTGGCGACCGTGACAGGTCCACCTTCAATCTTTGGACCTGTCACGGTCGCTGAGCACTGGGTTTTAAATTAAAGAAATATTTGAATTTCTAACTTGGCGAACCTGCAATCTTCGGACTTGCCACCGTCGCCAAGCTAGAAATTCAATTTAAAACTCAGGCTTAGCTACCGTGACAGGTCCGAAGATTGCAGGTTCGTGTCCTATCACGGTCGCTTAGTTAGAAATTCAAATATTTTTTCATTCAAAACCCAGTGAAACACATATAATAAATAATTTCATCGATAAATTGTTAAGTGAAAAGTTAAAATACGTACGAAAATTTATTCAGCTTCATCTTTTAAATATTGTAATTATGTAAATTCTTAATCACAATATAAACTTTATTGCAACAAATTTGATTATTCCTATGGATACTCATTCAAAATATAAGAATTGAGGATCCAAGAACTCAATTTCATTTGGAATATATTAAGATTAAGAAAAATATACCTATTCATTAAATTTTATAAAATAATTTTAATAAAGAACACTGTAAAAAAAATTTTAATTTTAGTATGTTTTAGTATAGTAAATTTACAAATTTTCCTTATAAATGATAACTACCATACATTTGTATACTAAATTTACAAATCTATGCATTCAAAAAATTTTTACAACCAAAAAACATCTTAAAATTACAATTCTCTTGGAAAATTAGAGTAAATATTGTAATTTTACCATACGATTTCTAATTTTACAATACAACGGCATTGTAATTTTAGAACACGGTTTGTAATTTTAGAAAAGGGTTTGTAATTTTACAAAAAGGTTTCTAATTTTACAATACAAGGGTATAGTAATTTTCTTTTTAAGGCTGCCAACATGGCCGACTTTGTTTCGACTGCTTTTTAGCTTTCTTAATAAAGACATTTTTGGCACTATAAGGATTTATTTAAGTTATAATAATACAAAAAATAATAATATTATGATAACTTGGTCTTGGAAATTTGCTTACAACAAAAAAATTGTAAAATCATCGAAATTTTTTTTACAGTGAATCATGAAAATCAGTAGGTGAGTAAAATTTAATAAAATTCTTACCGCGTGTTTACAATACGGGCTCAGCGATTTCATTCAACATTTTTCACGGAAAATATTCCCTCTCTTCCCTAAAAAAGGTGGCGGTTTGGTTGAGATAACAAAAAATGTATACAAACCTGGCTCGGAATATTAGTCTTGAAAGATATGTTTCAATATATAAGGATAAGTATTTCTTTTCTTTTTTATTATTATTAAACAGCAATGACCTTAAAGTCCTCACTCAACAACATTGATAGAAGGAAGTTCTTGACCCATTTAAATGAATTATTGAGATAATCATTTTGTATCGCCTAAATGCCACCAGCCGGTCAAGGCATTAAGGATGTCGCTATAACGCTATTATTGAGAAATTACTTATCATATTTTTTTTTACTAACGTTTCATATTTATCAACAGCCGAGTGGTTAGTGTCTGAAATTTCGAGCTTTTCCAATTAATGTCTTCAACCCCATAAAAATCCGTCAAGAAGGTTCACAGTGCATATGTTGAAATTAAAATATATTATATTTATTTGAGATTTAATTATAAAAATATATTATACACAATTTTTGAATTTTATAATCATCTCATAAATAAATTTTAATTATTAATTAATTATATTAATTATTTTATTTTTTATAACTTCTATATTGTATGAAATTCTCTATTCGAAAAAATTTAAATTTAATGTTTTTATTTGATTAATTATAGATTGATAATTGTGGGATTTAATTTTGATATTTTTTTTTTTTCTACAATATTTGATGAATAAAATATAAATAAAATTCATTATAGTGTAATAATTCAGATTTTTAATTTTAATTTTTCATAAATAAATTTTATTCTATTAACTCCGAAAGTATTTAACGGATTGTTTTTTTTTTTTTTTTTTTTTTTTTTTTTTTTTAATTTCACTAGGCTAGTTTGAGGCTATGTTTTATCTCGAGGTGCTAGTTTTGAGAGTTTCCAGCGACCATTTGGTATCCAAATGGCTTAAATAAAATCATCGGACTGCCTGAGATCCGAACACTCGACCCTTGGTATACAAGGCAGACGCGCTACCTACAACGCCAAGCCCGAGGGCAAAAAAAATTAATTTTTTTTCTTTTTAATCAATTAGCTGGAATCTTTCAAATGAAATGGAATAAAACGCTTGTTTCCCTATGGGGGGAACTAACGCCATCTCTTGCCGCCTAAAATTAACCAGCTTCTGAATCGGCGTTTAAGGTTTTTTGAGACGCGCACCTTAATACTCATTTACGATTAAATATACCGGGGCCTACCCGAGGACGTTCCGCACTTGGCATCGCTTAAGCACAACGATTGTGGTGATTGTTGCGCTTTAATAAAAATAAAATTTACTCATTTTTTTTTTGCCGAGAACTAGGTGCGCGGCCTTCCTAAAGCGGGCAAAATTATTAAAACATGGGAAAATTGTGCAAGGCACATCTGATTCTACTAAAATCCAATCAAATTTGACTATATGTAATTAAGTTCTCTCTCTCTCTCCTTCGCTGTTGTTGTTGTCTACCTTTAAGGAAATTCAGTGACATGAAATGAGAGAGAGAGGGAGAGAGAATGACAGGAGAGAGACATTAATTACAAAAGCAAATTTCTCTCTCCGAATTAGATTGATAAACAGTGAATAGAAGGGGGGAGGGGGTGGGGGTGGATGTAATTAATTTGATGATAATTTCACAATCACATATTATCACCCATTAGCAGGGCATATAACTTTGTTGTTGTCGTTGCTTTATTCATCAACGGATATTTGTTGAAAAAAAAAAAAAAAAAAAAATTTTTGTTATCTCCTAGTTAAATAAACAAAATTTTTATATTTAATGAATTCGCATTTTCGAATAATTACATGTTTTGTTAATGGAATATTCCATTTCCTATAAAGGATGACGTCATTTTGCACGCTTATCGAGTTTTTCTACAATGGGACCTACATATATATTTACCTACTTTAGGAGGCTTACAGCAGGCCTTAAATTTCGACTCGGGTCTGTTCCCCTATATGTTTCTTGAATGACCCCGTATCAGTACCAGAAGGCAAGCTGTTCACATTTGTTTGCCGATAAGATGGCGTTAGGGGTCTTAAAAATTTAGCCAAAAAGCCCAATTTAGGAAAATATTACAAAAAAATTGTTATGCTTCGCTGCGCTTCGCCCGCTCACACTTGTAAGCTAGCTGGGGGATTCGCCCCCCAGACCCTCCACTGGGCGCCATAGCCCCCCAGACCCCCCGTAGTTTTTTGGGACTTAACGTCTTCTTTAACGTCTTAACGTCTTACTTTATGACTTGACGTCTTCTTTTTTTCTTTTTATGATTTAAAGTCCTCTTTTATTAACGTCTTCTTTGTTTTCTTTTTTTAACCTTCATTTTCACTACTCATAAGCTGGATCAAATTTCTTTACAAACTTTTTAAAAATAAAAACAAATTTTCATTCTAATATTAGTGTATTTTTTTAATTAATAATTTACATTAGAATGCTATTTCTTATTTTATTTATTTATTTATATTTTTTATTTTACAATTTAATAATTTTTTCCAATAATACATTTTATCATTTCAATCTTTCTTCTTGCTCCCATTTTTCCAGATATTCACTGCCTTCCAATGATTATATTTTCAAGTACCAATCATCTACAAAAGAACTACATCTTCTTCATCTCCGGAAATTATCTTCAATGTTCATGTCTATAGTGCGTTTCTATTTGTTTCTTCAATTTACTAATTCATTCATCATTTATCATGTAGTACTCAGCAACATTTTACATGAAAAAACAAAGAACATTAATAAATAAAGAATTATATATATCTTGTGTTGGTCCATGAAGTAATAATTAATTATTCGGTTATGTTTTTCATAAAAAAACATTAATACCAGAAGGCGGGCTTTGCGACTAGTATATTATAAAAAATATATAAATATAGACTTATACGTGATCTGATAATGCCGGCTGTTAGACTAGCCTGCCATCTTTTGCAAGAGTGCTGAACTGCTTGGCCGATATTTCTTAAATAAATAAGAAATTTATTTTTTTCTCTGGCCCCATTTCATTTAATTATTATATTTTATATATTGATGATTTTTACATTTTTAGAAAAAAATTACAATTTTCATAAATATATTTTTTTTTTTTTGCATTTTCTATAAATATAAAAAAATATTTTTTAATTGATCGTAATTAAAAAAAAAAAAAAGCATTCTACACGGGACCGTGTAGCTAGTTATATTCTATAATTTTATCTTTAATTTATTTTTAAACTCTTTTGTTCTTAACCTTTACAAAAAAAAAAAACTTAAATATATTTTTATTAACAGATTTTTAACAGTATTTTTTTTCTCCCCTTGACAACAAAACAAGAATGAATTTAAATGTGAAGGTGGTCTCACTCTCTTCTTGTCCATCTGTTTGTTCTCTCTCGCGCTCTTGCCCCTTCATAATTCTCTTGTCTGTTGTTTTGTTTGTCTGCGCTCTCTGCTCTGTTTCACTCATTCATTCATTCATTCATCCTGTCAAGAACAATACTCGCATAGATAATCTTATAAAAGGAGACGGTGGGGCAAACAATAAAGCAGAAGCATACATTAATATAGAAATAATAAAAAAATCATTGTGTGGTTTTATGAAACCACGATGCAAGTGAAACTTTTTTCGGATCGTAGGCGTTTAACTGAAAATTTTCAAAAAATTATTCAATTAAGGTTATTAAAATCGCGTTTTTAATCTTAATTTAATAATTGGAAAATAGGAAATCAATAGACGCATGTTAAAAACTGTGAACAATATTTATTTAGTAATTAGCCGCGCCGCCCGCCTTCGGCGGGCGGCGCGGCTAGCCAGGAGGGCTTCGCCCCCTGGATTATATATATACAGTATATATAGATTGAAGATTTGAATATTTTAAATTATTTTAAAAATTATATTTTATCAATTTAAAAATTGAATTATTAAATCTCACAATTATTTTTTTATAATTCATTATATATATTAAATTTCAACTTTCTTATTTTTGTCGTCACGGATTGTGACGTCATGGCTTGTAGCGTCATGGCTTTTTACGTCACCTCGTTACAAAACGACATGCTGATAGAAGAACCAAAAAATTCGTAGTGATATAATAAAAGTTTCACTTTAAAAAAGTTTTATTCACGTGTAAAATACAAGAAAAAAATAAAAATTGGATTTTAATTACTCAACAAAAACATGCCATTTGCATGTTCTCTATTATTAAAATAAAAGGTTTCTTCTTCTCTATTAATATAATTTTAAAAATTTAATTCTTTTCTTTACAACAAAATAGTAATCGTAAACATTAAATGCTTTAATTTCGTTTCCCAGTTTACTTTATTTCAATTCTTATATAAAAGCTAAAAAGTAAAAATGAGAAAATTTCAAATTTAATATAAGCACGTATAAAGAATCTATGGACTAAAAAAAGCCCCATAAAAATCCGTCAAGTGGTTTCATAGTAAACAAATTAAAAAGGAAAATTTAAAATTAAATCTCACATTTAGACTATTATTATTTTATATATTTATAATATTTAAATTTCTTATTAGAATATTAATTCTGCAAATGCCTCCTCAAATGGCGTTCCTTAATAAAAGCCCCATAAAAATTCGTCAAGTAGTTTCAGAGTAAATGAATTAAAAAGGAAAATTTAAAATTAAATCCTACAAATAGACTATTATCATATATTAATATTAAATTTCCTATTAGAATAATAATTTGCGAATGCCTCCTCAATTTCCTCTTCAAAAAGCCCCATAAAAATCAGTCAAGTAGTTTCAGAGTAATTGAATTATAATAAAAAGGAAAATTTAATTTAATTAAAATTAAATCGCACAATTATTATTCTAAAAGAAATTTAATATAAATATATGGAATAATAATAATTGTGAGATTTAATTTTAATTTTAATTTACTCTACAACTACTTGACGGATTTTTATGGGGCTTTTTTTAAATCTTCTGATTTTATTATTGAAAAAAATTCTTTTAGGGTGTATAGAAAAAAAAAAAAAAGTTTAGTTATTCTAAATAAATATATAATTTATTCTGATGAATAAAGCAAGTTATGATATAGGCCCTATATTTATTGATGTTTCGATCATGATCAAGGCAATCTGCAGAGTTTGGAAATTTAATTGTAATCTGATAGCCCACAGGTCCTGAAGATGATCTTGACCAAGATCGAAACGTCAGTCTTTTTAAATTGAAATAATAATTAGTATCAATTCTATTTCTTGTAATATAGATATTAAATATTAAGGGTTTATATTAAAAAAAAAAGAAATAATTTGTCACATTGGCCTTCCTTTTTTTTTTTTTTTTTTTTTTTGGACAAACTAACACCTTAATAAAATATTTTCTTCATTAGATTCATTAAGTCTAAATGGCGTATGAAAATGAATGAGTCAGACATCGATAACTTTTTTTTTTTTGTTAGTTAAGTAACGATAAGATTACGAAACGAAAAAAAAAAAAAATAATCGTCTTTTCTAGCTAAATAGCCATAAACTACTTAGAAATTATAGTATTTATAAAATCTGAAAATTTTGTTATTTCACGCTAATCAACACACTTTTTTTTTACCATATTATATGAAATTTAGATCTTAGGTACAGAGAAAAAGCCCCAATTGCAGCTTGATTTTTTAACTCGTTTAAGAAATATGACCAGTTAAAGTTGTTAAGAAAAATCGACCTATTTAAATTGCTATACTGGTGAGATAGAGAGATGAACGGGTGTCATTTTACAGATTGTTAGATACTCTTTTCAATTATATACAACACTTACCTTCGGTAATCGAAAGTTGTGTTCTGTGCTTGTCACACCATATTTTTCTTGTCGACATATATGTAGTTTCCGCCGATATACTGGAATTCAAGATTTATTAGGCCGGGGGGGGCCTTTTAACGGAGTAGAGCAACAGTCACCACAATCGTTGCTGTTAAGCAATGCCAAGCGCGGCGAAATCTGGGATTGGTGACCCCCTAAAATCAGCGTGTAGAACGGGAGGAATCGTAACTTTATGAATTAATAATTCAAAAAGTTATAAGAATTCCGGGACCCGAGTATTTTTCCTGGACTCTCCATAACGTTCTCTATAAGGTTTCGAAATTCCAATGGGAAGTTGATCAAACAGAGCCCGACAGACGGACACTTCGCTATTATATATATATAGAGATTTTCACGCCCTAGGGGGGTGTCTAACTTAAATATAAAATTTAAGCCTCCTAGCTCAATTCCTTCATGCTTAAAATTGAACACACACACAGACACAGGCAGACCATGTCGCGAAAACCACTTTTTCAGACTCACGGGACCTCAAAACGTGTATATCCATCAAAATCTTGACATCGAAACCAATACTTTCTCTCTCTATATTAACATACACATATAGGTAAGAGAAAGTAAAAATCAATTATTTTTTAGATGCTCTTTAAAATGTATATTCTCATTTCGCTTTTGAAATCTTCTGAAACACACTTTACTCTTGTACTTCCTAGGAAGGATAGGAGAAATGGTTGCTATGGTAACAAAATATAAATACTTATCACGAACGTGTTTATTAAAGCTTTTGTGGTTTGAAATATTATTATTAGAGGAATTTTTTCACATTTTTGTATTAAATATTTATTTAAAAATGTACAACGTTTCAACTGCTTATTCTGCAGCCGTTATCAAGTTCTGTGCACTTGCTCCGACTCAAGTGAACCAACTGTCATGTCCGTTACGTGCCTTTTTACTTTCTCTTACCTATGTATATATGTAATATATATATAGAGAGAAAGTATTGGATTCATGTCAAAAATTCGATGTCGAGATTTTGATGGATCTTCACGTTTTGAGGTCCCCTGAATCCAAAAAAGTGGTTTTCGCGACATGGTCTGTCTGTGTGTGTGTGTGTGTGTGTGGGTGTGTGGGTGGGTGTGTGTGTGGGTGGGTGTGTCTGTGTTCAATTTTAAGCATGGAGGAATTGAGCTATGAGGTTGAAATTTTATATTTAAGTTAAACACCCCCCGGGACCGGTAAAATAAGGTTTTAATCAAAATCGGCCAAAGTGTACTAGTACTTTACTGATGTACTTTTTCAGTTTTTTTCGATTTTCTCAAAATTTGCTCCAACGATTTTTTTTTTAAATTCAAAAATCAATTATTTTTTAGATGCTCTTTAAAATGTATATTCTCATTTTGCGATTGAAATCTTCTGAAGACCACTTTACTCCTGTATTTCATAGGGAAGATAGGAGAAATGGTTGCCATGGTAACAAAATATAAATATTTTCCCATACTTATAAATTTTACATCTTGAATTCATATGTTCCGTACTGTCGGGAACTAAATATATGTCGACACAAAAAATCTGGTGTGACAAGCACAGAACACAACTTTCGATTACCGAAGGTAAGAGAAAGTTGTGTGCTGTGCGCCAGTCACACCAGATTTTTATATATACTGCGACGTCAGCGCCATCTGCCGGCATTTTCGTGAAGTTAGATTCAAATTTTTCCCGCCATTTTCACTCATTTCCATGAAATTAGTCACACTTATCAAAAAGCAAGCGTTTACATAAAAAGACTGATGTTACAATAAGTTATCTGAGTTTGATTTTTACATAGTCATACTCCTAATAAAAATATAAATATTTTCTCATACTTATAAATTTTTCATCTGAATTCTAATATATCGGCGGAAACAGTATAATACAGTATAAGGAAATATTTAATATTATACGAGAAATATATTACTATTAATTGAACACAAATAAATGTACAATAATATTTAATGAATACATAACAATAAGGAAAATTTCAAAAATTTTCTAAGCACAGAACACAACTTTCGATTACCGAAGAGAAAGTTGTATGCTGTGCGACGAGTCACATCAGATTTTGTACTTTCTCTTGATTTGACATATGAATGGTATATTGAATAGTGTATGAGAAGCAAGTGAGGTGATTTTTTTTTTTATTGGCTGTATCCAACCAACAATTAGTGTTCTGATTGAAGGAGTGTTGAGGGGGGTGGGGGGGGGGGGGGGGAGAGTAATTCTCTGACCGAGGTCGGAAGTAAAGGAAAGGGCAGATTCTAATTGTGTGGTTTGGATCCATCGATTGGTAGAGAGAGAGAGAGAGAGAAGGCCTTCTGTGATGATGTGGGTGTGGTCTCTTCAGCATAAGGTGAGGTCGAAATGATAGAGAAACTATCGTCTCCTTTGATGTAACCAACTTGACTGAGAGAGAGAGAGAGAGAACAAATTGAATTTTCAATAGAAGAAAAAAAAAAAAACAAATTGACGTCATAAAATAAGAAAATTTAAAAAATTTCTCACGTTCAAACATATTTGAAAGTAGCTACCCCTTGGGCCATAGCTTAGTGGTAGAGTTTCTGTCTCTTGTGCTGGGCGTCCCATCTCATGTTACAAAAATTGAAATAAATAGAGACGGTGTCTAAATTCTACAGGTATTACCATGGTCAATGCTCTGCCGAATTAAAATCAATTATCCCACCCAATATACGGAACACAAGAGAGGCATCTTCCCAGCATCCCTATGCTGTTCAGATCACGACTAACAGAATATTCTTCCTTTGTCCCCATGACCTCCCGTGATTGGAACAAGCTCCCTGCATCTATCCTCCCCAAAACCTACAATCTTCAGACTTTCAAGTCTAATCTCAACAGGCAACTTCTCAGTTCCTGCAGTTGAGTTCCCCTTTCCAAAGTGACATGGTCACCCCATGTCAGATTATTATTTATAATGAACCCATATCCCTGACCTTGTCCGAATAAGGGACATACAGTTTAAATTCGTTATATTGATTTATAATCATTCATTAATCTGTACTTAATTAATATTTAACACCTTCCTTCATTGGCTAATTATTAAATTAAATTGAAATAAATTTAAGACAGGATGCGAAACCATGCCCCCTAGT
>JAKCPI010030384.1:0-14631 GCA_023213315.1 Euborellia annulipes
GTAGAAATATTTTGAAATATTTTATTTAGAATAATATAAAATTCAGAGCAAATGCCTCCCCTCCCCCCCAAATGACGCCACTGACTCTAATGTCCGTTTGCACCAACACATCTTAGATCTTATGCTTGTCTTACATCTTACAATAGAATTTGAAGATCCTCTATTTGTGCCTCCTCCTATATATTTATAAGAAATATTAAAAAAAAAAATATAAACTCTACCTATATATAAATAGCCTAGTTGAATAAGTAAAATGCCCACATTTGGCTTTTTAGGTTATGGAAAGCTCAAGGCGAGCTTAAGATCTAAGATGTGTTGGTGCAAATCGGCATAAAAGGTTTTAGTATATAAATATTAGTAACGATATATGGCCCAGGTTTATTTATATTAATTGATATGCAAATGATTCAAGTAAATTTTCATTGCTTGGGATTCGAACCCACACTCCTTTGCTTTCGGTCACGGAGAGGGGAGGGGGTAGACTTGAGGTAATCAAATTTGAATAAAATTAAATGCCTCTAACTATGATACAAAGTGTTTGTTTTGTTTCAGATAAAAATAAAATTTCTTATACAATGCAAAATGTTTTTTGATTCATAGGGTCTCAAATCTTAATTTCAAATGTAGGAAAGTAAAACAAAATAGGTTTAGAAGGTTAGAATCCCGTGATATACTACTAATTAAATAATAAAAGTGAGTGCACCGTCGATTTCGAATCATAAATTCCTAAATTCCTAGATTTATACTCAATCAAAATAATGATATCTAGATAGACTATTCCCCCATTTCTATAAGAGTTTTTAATTTCTTAAGGCGGCTACACACGTAACTGCAAATTTGACAAGCATGCATGTGCAATCTTTGTGTACCAGCATACTTGTTCAAGAAACAGCTTATGCCGAAAATTAACCTAAAAATGTCAAACTCGGAAGGTTATTTATTAGAAGATAACAAGAAATACTCACTTGTTTAAACAGAGACACAATAAATATTCATATTTAAATTGAAATTTTAAATATATGGACCGTTTATTTTGAAAGTGGTGTAAGTCCATTAAAAAAAAAAAAAAAAATGAGATATCACATAATTTATGCTTAATTTAATGTAAATTTTCTATGTATAACTAGCTGGTGGCATAGGCGCTGGAACTGGGGGGGGGGGGGCAACATAAAAACTTTTTTGATAAAATCATAAAATTTTAATTTTATTAAAATTGTGATTTTATTTAAAATTTATTAAGTTTTGTACAATTGGTCGGTAAATAGATTTTTTAATAAACAGATATGTTAACCTTTCATTTTCAAAATGAACTTACACCACTTTCAAAATAAACGGTCCATATAGGTATTAGATAAATATCAAATGTCAAGACGTCTATAAAATAACGGAGAGTTTTGCTTGCGCAAAGATGCTTGTGCATGATTAAAATTCAATCGAGCATCAAGCCGCTTGAACAACAAAATTCTCCTTCAGACGCTACAGTTTGCTTGTACCAAAAGATTGCACATGCATGCTTATCAAGTTTGCAGTTATGTTTTTAGCCGCCTTTATTTACAAAACAAACATTTTGTAGTTATATATCTATAATTTGATGTCTATTGTTTCCAATGTAAAGGGGTTACTTATTTTTTTTAACGCACTCACCTTGTACACCACTTTTGTCTAGAAAATTGCTCAACTGGAAAGTGGAGTTGCTTGAAGCAAGGTACTGTGTGAAACGCTCGTTGCCATAGCAGAGCATGTGATGAACGGTGATGAGCGCCTTGAAGACGACCACCCAGCTGGCATTTTGAGAACGTTCTACTAGAAGATTCGCTAATTGTGGAATCGAAACGTTTGGCTCATTCGTGCAATGAATCAAATCTGAAAAAAAAAACAAGAGAAATCAAATCAGTCAAAAATTTTGATCATATTTCGGTAGAATTTTCCCCTTCTAAATTTTACCCCCATGTGACGTCAAAGCGTGATGATTAGATTATATAAAACTTGACCTCGTAAAATAGAACATTTTTTTTTTTAAATCTAAACTTTGTATTTAAGACTTAATTGATTAAATTATTTAGATTTATGCATATAAAAAAAAAAAATAAAGCTATAATCTTTAGACAATTTGTGATATGTGTATGCAAGTATAATTAGGAAACAAATTAAATTAAAATAGGTTAATAATAGATAATAATAAGTTTCAAATGTAAGAAAAAATAACCCTGGTTGACTGTCCCTTAAAGCTTGCTCGGTTAATGATTTGCTTTCCCCTCTGAGTTTAAAAAGTACGTGGATGGCGACCACGAGTAACCCGAGCTAAGGCAGGCATTTATTCCTTTCCTTTATGTCAGCTTTTTTTGGTCAGGCCGTGAGACGGGGTAAATTTTGCCCCTTTCTTCAATGCGCCCGGGGCCGTTGCACTCTAGCTCCCCCTTTTTTTGCGGAGCTGACGTCAGCTATGAAGTAGTAAAATAAATTTAAAAAAAAATGCATTTTTTAATTGTTCTCTTTCTCAGTCATTAGTGTCAGCCCTGACACGTTGTGGTTACTCTGAAAAGTAACTTTCATGGGAATGCTACTGAGGTGGGTTCCTGTTTCCTTCCTCAGGAGGAGGCATCTCAAATAGAGTTGGATAATTTATTGCCATGAGGTGGATTTGAACTCGAGTTGTCTTCAACTCAGGATTATAAGCTTAACTGATTTTTTTTTAAACTGCTTTATCTCCTCGGCTAATCGCCTCCTCAATTTTAAGGTGCGCGTCTCGAAAAACCGTTAAAACACGATTGACTCGAGGCGGCAAGAGATGGCGTTAGTGTTCCCCCATTGGAATACACGGAACTTGTTCCATTTCATTCTAGCTTCATTCTGCTTTCCAGCTAATTAATTAAAGGCGAAAAATTAATTATTTTTTAACACAATGATTACTAATTTAATTATCTACAACTTATAGAGCTCCTTTTTTTAAAATATCTTTTATTTAATGAGATTAATCTAAAAAAAAATTTTTTTTTTCGAAAATCAAAAAAAGGGCTTCTATAAGTTGTAGATATTTTAAATAGCTTTAATTAAAAAAAAAATTTGAGGTCGATAGCTTCAAAATTGTGGCCGCTGGAAAGTCCCAAAATTAGCACCCCGAGACGCGCACCTTAATTCAAATCTTGAAACATTTAGGGATTTCTTTAAATAAATACAGTATAAAAAGAGCCTTCAGGATATGAAAAAAAAAGACTTAAAAAGAGCTTGTCATGGGGCACAGGCTTAATGTTTGAATAATACGGATTATTTTGAAAGAGAAAAAAGCCCCTGGGCACAGTATTAAGAGTTCTTGCCTCTTATAATAATACTAGGGGTCAGAGGTTAATATCCCGTCGTATGCGTTAAAAATCTATTTAAAATTGAATTAGCTTCAACTCAATTGGGTCTATATGTTCTTTGATGCCGATAAAGACCTTAAAAGTAAAAAAAAATAAATAATTGCACCTGTTTTTGAAAGATAGGCAACCAATCATACAGAGCGTTGTTTCGTTGTGAATATCACAAGGAGTAACAAGAATTGAATTAAATTTTTTCAAATTCATATCCTAGTGAAATATAAAAATATTCTATGGTATCATCATAGATATTTCGGCCGCATGCTATCATCAGTCTAGGAATTGTAAAATTTTCTGTATTCCCTTGGAAGAAATGTTAAGGATTTCAAAATATTTTTCTTTTGAAGATTAACTCAAATTTAATGTATTTTTAAAATAAAGTAACAGCCATTCTCCCCACTAGAAGTGGTACTTTATTTATCAAATTCCCACTTTTGACAATAGAAGAATAGGGTCAATAACAACTAATGAATTTCACACTGGACTATTATCCGAGAGTTATTATCAATCAATTAACATATGTTGGTTAAGAGTTTTATTGAAAAATGCAATCAAGCTATTAGCAAGGCCGTTCTTCAAAGCATCAAACAAGTTCTGATCAAAACCACCGAGGGACACTTCTTGCCCTCAGTCATCTTTCAATTTCGAACAATTTTTAGAAATTTCAGGAGCCCGTTAATTCGAACTCTTCAGTAAATCGAAAAATGCTGTGTATTTTGATACGCTCGATGACTGAAAATATTTTTGGAAACAAGAGGGCGAGAGAATGTTCTATAATTCGAACTAGACAACTCACCCTCTTTATCGTTCGAATTTTTCCTAGCAATGTTTACTTCTCATTTACAGCGTAAAGTTTACCTTCTTTCAGCCCAGCCAGCATCACTTCCCAATTCTCTTTAGTTTGTCACAGGGAGTGAAAGGAAGAATAGAAGTACGTCCGTAGATGTACACGTCCGAAAAAAAAATATTATCGCGGTCGTGGAATTATAGTATGTATGTATTGCAAGGTTTTTTTTTTTTTTATTTTATTTGGCAAAAGGCCGCGCCATCATGCCATCATACATTTTTTCTTTTTTTTACATACTTTGTAACAATATATTATTGTGTATATATCTTATAAAAATAAATTATTATAAACGATAAAAATATAAAAAATAACAGTCTTACAGTAAAGGTATATATGAACAAAAGGCAAAAAATACTTGTACAAAAAAAACCATTGTAAACTATGACTTTGTGTTTTGTTTGCAAGGTTAATATATAATATTTTTGTTCTTTTTTATCATTTTCATTATTTTTACTTTTTTATTTAAGGCTATATTTCGAGAGTCGACTCTATTAAGCGAGTGAAATATTATTTGAGAATTGATATAATTACTCAAGTCAATAGACTGACGTAAACGCATCTTTTTTTCATAAGACCATATTATTAATTTCACGGGAGAAGAAAAAAAACAAATAAAAAAAATTAAAAAATGTAGACTTTTTTTTTATTTATTTAATTCCCCCTTATTTCGGCTGCAGAGGCCATTAGGGTTTTAATTTTACCCTAACAGCACAAAATATTGCAGCAATTTTGCAGAAATATTGCGAATCTTGGCAAAATTGCAGCGGCAATATTCCAAACTAGAAATATTGCTGTTTGTGCTGCAATATTGCATCAATGTTGCTGCAATATTGTCAATATTGAGCAAGATTGCAATATTTTGTGCTGTGTGGGTACATATACATATTATTAAAGATGATGGAGAAAATGGCTGTTTAATTTGATAAGGATAGTGAATAGCAGCCAGGAAAAATCAAATCAGACAAAAACTAAATCAATTTTTATCAGATTTATTTGATCGTCTACGTTTCGGACGCCAGTCGCGCCTTTCGTCAGAACAATCAATCGTCAATCAAATACAGATGGAGGTATTTTTAGCGAAAACTGTAATCGTGTATGAAACAAAAATTTCAATATGCGACAAACTGAATGCATTCTTCGATGGCATTGCTTTAAGCACTTTGCAGTCAATTAGATCTGATAAAAATTGATCTAGTTTTTGTCTGATTTGATTTTTCTTATCCTTATCATATTATTAAAGATTTATAACACCGATGGCTACCGGGGGACGTTCTACACGCTGATTTCAGGTGGTCACCAATCCCAGATTTCGCCGCGCTTGGCATTGCTTAACAGCAACGATTGTGGTGACTGTTGCTCTACTCCCCTGTCAGGCTTTCTTTTAGTTGTTATAAATATATGCATAGATATTTCCCAAAATAAAGTGCACACGCAGGTGGCGATTTTTGTCTATATTTATATTTTCCTCTAATCTATTGAATATCTTACTTTATACCTTTAATGAAAATCAGCAATAGATTGTTTCTATTAAAATTTTTTTTTTAATAAACTAATCAAAAGTGAAATCCGAGAATGTTTTTATTGAATTAAGTTAAGAGTCAAAGATCAAAAAAAAAAAAAGAAGAGATTTGAGACAAGTCAAGAGAGGTCGTTTGGAAATTGAGTTATTAAGATAAAAGGGTAAATTGATACAAAGAATGATTTGTAAATTATATAGCACAAAAAAATTATGTAATTAATATTACATAACTAGGCGCTCGCTAAATGGAAATGCGCTTGGCTTGCCTAGGGAGGGGGTCTCTCTGACATGTTTCATTGTCATGGGCAGAGTGGGAGAGGGTGGCAAACATCCCCGGCCGCCCTGAGGGGATCTGGACCCTTTTAAATTCGTGAACAATAAGAATTATTTATTTTTATTTAAAACAAGCATCTGGGCATGGTGAGATTTGCCTCATGTACACTCAGCGAAAAATTTTGTCGACTAGTATCGGACTCTTACCCCCTACTGTGGCCTGGTCTGTAATTCAACCCCCCTCCCCCTACCCTCTGCCCCACGTCTACCATTGAATGCGACATAGTGTTAGCAAAAGAAGGGTAACTTGTGGCCGCTATTCACGTATACTTATTAATTCTGTGAATTAATGTGATTAAAGTTAAAAGCGGAACATCTTGTAATTATCAATGTTAGAATTTAAAAACTGTTGTGGCCACCACAAAATAAACACTCTAAAGAATTGGTCACATGCCGCCAGGAAGAAAATAAAAACAAAAGGAGAAGCATAAAGGGGGAACTCAACTGCGGGAACTGAGAAGATGCCTGTTGAGATTAGACTTGAAAGTCTGAAGATTGTAGGTTTCGGGGAAGATAGACGCAGGGAGCTTGTTCCAATCACGGGACAAAGGAGGATTGTAATTGACTAGTTCTGTTAGTCGTGATCTGAACAGCATAGGGATGCTGGGACGATGACTCTCTTGTGTTCCGTGTTTATGCTGCATTGGGTTGATTTTAATTTGCTTTTAAGGGCAAAATTAAAAAGAAAATCTTATGTTCCACAAAGTTTCTCATTTATATTTAAGATCTTCTGTTATTTCACCAGTCGCAACAGCCTCCTCCTCCCCCACCCCCTAACTAAAAATAATAATAATAATTATTTATTTGAGATTTATTTTTTTGGACGAGGATTGACCTCCTGGCTAGGGCCTTGTTTGAAATGTATAGTATAAAAGTATTATCTTGATCAAAGATCTTCCACGTATTTTATTTATTGGACTAAAAGTGATTTTTATCTAAGTTTATTAAAAAGTTTTTTTTTTTTTTTTATTCGGTTGGGAAGCACTGCTCTAAAGTCTAAAAGAAGATAGAGTCGAGCTACTTGCATCCCTCGGAAGTAAGAATAATTACTCTCGGCTTTAGTAACTTACGAAATTCAGAATATGAAAAGCACGACATCCAAAAATCAAGTATTTAAATTTTTTCTCTTAAAAAAAAAATGCTTAGAGCATCACACTAATTGTGTAGTCGGGGTGCAGACTATCAGGGGCTCGAACCCTTTCCGGGTAAATGGCGTCAACGAAGCACTTTATCCTTTAATCGTATCCTGAAAACGGATTTGAATGGTGTATATATTTTTTGAAGTTTTTTTTTTTTAGGTCAATAAGAAAATAATTTCAATTAAAAAAAAAAAAAAAAAAAAGCGGAATGTAAATGATTAATCGGCATTTTGATTTTAAATGGAAACACAACAAAAAAGAATTTTCTTTCTTTTTTTTTTTTAGGCTTTTAAACCATTCAAGGTGATAAAATATTCATTATAAACATTGGTCAAAAAAAAAAAAAAAATACAAGGTATTGCGTGATGAAAAATAAACGACAGAATATATAAAATATTGAACGAATAGAAAGAAAGGAAGGAAGGAGAAGTCTTTCTTATTTAATTGAAGAACATGACTCGGACAAATCGAGTGAATTTTACTTGAAATGAATTAGAAATTATAATGCAATTTGCTAATAGTTACTTAGGTTAAAAAAAAAAACGTAATTGGAATGCGGTAACCGAAAAGAGAATCCCTCAAGGTCACATAAAAAAAAATGCAACAAAATTATTAATTCTTTTTCGAAACCTGTTTGTTTTAAAACGATATTTAACCCTTTTGGTGATGAATTTTCATTTTCAGGGCTTCTGAACATTCGTGGCTAGCAATCGAAGATTTAAATCAATTTGAATAAATATGGTTTTAACAGGAACAGGAGGAGCCAGTAAGGAATAAAAAATCTTATTTAAATTTCCTCGACGTTTAGGAAACGCATCGTTCCCATCCTCAGGACGATAAATTGTTAGTGTTGCTTAGGCGGATACCTAGCGATCCATACAAAAATATAAAATAAATATTCATATACGAGGCCTATATGCCAATTTATATTATTATTATTATTTTTTTTTAACACACACACTTTTTCCTCATTCACACTCACATTCACACAGTCTTTTCGGCAACTTAGGCCATTTAAGACTTTGGCGATAATTGTTTTTATTTATAATATCTATTAGGGGTCCAGGCATTCTTAATTAAGCCATTTGGTATCCAAATGGCTTAAATAAAATCATCGGACTGCCTGGGGTCCGAACCCGCGACGTTCGGTATAGAAGATAGGCACGCTACCAACTAGACCAAGCCCGTAGGCAAATTTATTTTATATTTTATATCTAATGGTACCAATAGATGAGAATTGTAGTGTAATACCTGGACTGTATTTTTTTTTTTTTTTTTTGTTAAATGAGCCCGAAACATCAGCACTGGCCAAGATTGAAATCCTCTGTCCTTTCTCTTCTTTCAATCTTGGCCTGTGCTGATGTTTCCGGCCCATTTAACAAAAAAATCAAAACAAAAAAAAACAATCCTCTTATACAAACAATTGTTATCTAATGGTAGCTTTAGATATAATCCACATAAGCAACATTAACAATTATATCGCCCTGAGGATGGGAACGATGCGTTTACGAAACATCGACAAAATTTAAATAAGATTATTTATTCCATACTAGCTGCTTACGTCCTCCTGCTCCTGTTGATAAACATTCAGCCATCGAATTAATATGCTTTGGTTAATACAGTATATCAATCGCTTAAACTCTTTAATTATATTTTGTTGATAAGAGAAGGGGCTGTTCAACGATTATAATGATAGATAGACATGAAGAGAGGATGTCAGCCAAAAGGAGAGCTTCTATCGAATAAAAATCTCCACTCAGAGGACAATTCGGGTTTAATTAAATAAATCCATCATCAGTTCTTAAGAGCTAAAATGAGCATAGATAATAAGTGTAATGTAATCTCTTTAATTACAGTCGAGAGCAAAAAAGATGCCAGTCTTAGGTCGGGTAGCTCGTGGTAGCCATATGGATATACACAAGAAATGAAGGTTCTGAGTCGAAAATGAAATCACTGATTTATCTCAGTAGCAGTAGCTAATAATTATTCAAAGAGAGGTCCAGGGATGAGGTACAGATGTAGAGAACTCGCCTTCTCATAAGACTTCAAGTCTTTGAGGAAGTTCATTCAACACTTTTAACTCCATCTACCAGTTTCTCAATAGATTAAGACAAAAAATGAAATTCTCCTTCTCTTTCATAGAAATGTATGAATTAAGAAAAGAAACAGCGAGCAAAAGAGCGACTCCAAAATGCAAACATCAATTAAATAAATAGATCTGGATTAGAACTTTGAAAAGGTTTCTTTATCGCTGAAACCCTTGAAAGGAGTTTAAGTTCCTTTTTTTATTTTTAAGCATCTAATCAGAATTAAATTAGAAACGCCTTTTTTCAGCAGTGAGGGGTGTCCAACCATGACAAGCAAACCCTTAAGGGATTATTCTCTCATTTACATATCAAAGTGAAATCAGTTATTCATATATGGAAGTTTGTTTATATTCATATCATAAGATGGGTCAAAAAGAAATTTCAATTTCAAAAAATATTCCTTCCAGAATTTTTTTTTGTTGGTAAAGTTTGAGAAGTAAATATTTCTATAGTATAAAAAGTTGGGGAAATGAATACAGATATCTTTTAGTTGGTGGAGCACATCACATCGCTTTATCAGACATTGCCTGTATTTCGGATAATATCTTCAATGCCGCAGTCTACAAAGACATGTTCCTTAGTGTGCTATCCAATAACAAATGATCGAGTTTGATTAAGTCGCATATCACAGAATCTCTACAATAATTTTTGTGTTATTCTTAAAAAAAAATCTTGCTTGCATACATTCTAGATTGAGATATTGAAGGCTGTGTTTATTTACTACAATTCTAATTTGGTTATTATATGCATTATTATCTGTAATTTAGCCCCAAAATAACCAATAGTGTCAATGCTTTGACCCTGATGACAGTCCTATATGTAACCGAAACGCCGATCTTGACTTGTTAAATAAAATTGAAATTCAATAACTGAAAAATTTCCACACCAAAGATAAGAGCTATTTTGTCATGAAAAAATAATTTGCTAAAAAATGAATTCGCTATTTTTGTTTATACAGTATAATTATTAAGATCTTTACGATTTTACCTAATCTGGCATTCATTTCTTGGACCAGTCTATTTGTCTAATAAAATGATGTAGGCAAAATGTGGAACCGAGTCAGTTTTCCAAACTATTTTATACCAACTCTAATATAATTTATGTTAAAGAGGTGAATAGTTGAATCATTAGGTAGTAGAATAAATAAATAAAATGCCAAGCAGCTATGCTTATTTCTTTATTATACCCACAGCGACGTTTCGGTCCACTATGCAACCATCTTCTTGGCTAGGGTTCAGTCCATGAAGATGGTAGCATAGTCGACCGAAATGTTGGTCTGGGTTCTATAATAAAGAAATAAGCATAGCTGCTTGGCATTTTATTTATTTTTTCTAATATATTTTTTAATAGGAGAATTAAATTCACAAGGTTTTCTGTTTCAATAATATATTAATTTGATATTAACACTTTATACGTATTTCGACACGATATGTGTCATCGTCAGAAGCGAATTACTTACTCAAATTAATTTATTATTGAAACAGAAAACCTTGTGAATTTAATTCTCCTATTAAAACATAATGTTTCAACTAGAGCCAACGGTTACCAGTTTAAAATTAATTTTCTAATATACTTGATTTGGCTACCAATCATTTGAAATAAATATGGATGGAGTCTAAATCGCTTTAGATGCTGAAAAAGACCTTAAAACAAATATTAAAAAAAATCTCTAATAAAACTAGCAGTAAACCTCCTAAAACGATCGCCACCAATCGACAAGGTAGGTTTATATCTTCTCTTTAGGTCGCACCCTCTTTACAATTAAATTTGCCGACACCGCCTAGAGGATCAGGCTCAAAACTGAGGAAGAAGAAGGAGGTAATAATCCTAATCAAATGAATGTAAAATTTCACTCAGGAGGTGTGGCTTTTTTCTTTCCCCAAGGGATGGAGTACCCTACTCGGCTAGAGCACGTCCTGCAGCTATTGATAAAAATAAAAATTCTTAAGAAAAATAAAAAAATAAGCCAGAGAGTTGAGTTTTAATTAAATTCGTGATTTCATTTAATTATATCCTCTTTTTTTTATTACTTGCAAATAGCAAAAGTTGCGAGAACGAATTAAGAATTTTTTAAAATGTAAATAGCCGGTTATTCAAGCTTAAAAAAGAAACAAAATCCAAACACGGGAAAAAGATAATAAACATGAAAAAACTTGGCGGTGTGGCTAGGTACGCCTTGCAAATTGTTGCAACACTGTCTGTATCTTTTTATCAATTTAGAATAATTACAAAATAAATAACTCGTTGGCAGTAAAGAAAGGGCGATTAGAATGCCTTCCATAGCGTTCGCTCCTCTGTTGAAAGGAATTTCTTAAAGATTCGCGAATGGCTTTTTTCTTCAATCGGTCCTTTAATGGCTTTACGTAGACAAGGTCAAGAAACCAGTCTGCCTGGCAAATGCCCTCAAGCATGCATTTCCTACCTTCAGCAAGCAGAACGCTTTGCCACTTTGCCACTTTGCAATACTCGCATGGCGCTCATCATCATCATCATCATTAAAATACTCACACCCTTTTCCTTAATCGAATTAAAGAGGGGGAAACAAAAAGCTTGATGAATGCAAATTCTAAAATATTGGATCCTAAATGGATTAAATTTTAATACGTCATTATCTTACATTTGAGGGGTTGAGAGCAAAAGAGAACCAACTTACTCTTTTGAGAAAAAATGAATCAAAGTTAAAGCTTTATATTTAATTGCTCTTAAAATATGGCTACAACCTTTATTTATTTTACATCACAGGAATCAATAAGAACTTCAATTATACTTCATCTAACAATGTAAGTAAGCATTTGATATTTTATATTCAGATTTTTGGATTTTTTAGATATTTTTTTTTTTTGCATTAAGGAACTGCTGCACTATGTAGGATTAGTATTGAAATTCGGACATGGTTCATTATTACACCGAATAACTTCCACAATTTACTATCCAAAGAGGGAAAAATAAGAAAATTGTACTTTTGGACTTGGTCCACTTTTTATCACAAAATTTAATTTTATCTATCCTAGACCAGAAAGTCTATTTAAGTTTTATGCCATTATTGTATTCAGTAGGGCTCGCTTGTGTAGCGGGCTAGGGTGTCGGCTTTCTACAAAGAAGATCTCTGTTCAAGTTCAAATCCTAGGCGTGCGGGATTTTTTCATTAAATAAAAATATTTAATTTAAATGACAAATCCTGAAGCAAGCCCTGGATTTAGAATATATAGGATCTCACCACAATGCCTCTCTGGAAACTCTACGAGGAGAGGGAGTTGCTGTGACATCCCGTCCTGTGGAAGGGACGTAAAGAAGGCTCCCTCTCAGTAATGCATTCTTCGAAAGGAGTCGGTGCTGAGGGAGTTCCTCCTCAAACTAGGACATAGCATACAAAAGGTTGGATAAAAGGAACCGGGTGGAACAAGAAATAAGAATTCGTTCACTAGCTAGAAATGAACGCAGGAAGAGGATCTAACTTCACGGAATGCCGGTAGATGGCTACGGCCACAGGCTGGTTGGGTTTATGTCTTCGAGCACGTAAGCACCTTGGGCAAATAAACGGGGATCCTGATAGAAATGTCATAATAATAATAATAATATTGTATTCAGTAAGCCAAAACGGAAATTCTTATTTTATTCAAACACATCAATCAAAGCACATCGCGTTATTTTCATCTCATTTTATACGAACGAACATATTGGAGGACATCTGGCTCCTTTTTTTTCTTTTCAATATCTTTTGTGTTAAAGATTTAAAATTTAATCTAAAAATCTGCTGCCTCCTGAATATAAATAACTATCAATGAAATTTAAAAAAAAATATAATCATGCACATCACATCACTCAACTAATAGGAAAAAAAGTGGCGTCTTGTGCTTGGTCACAGTTGTCTTATTGTAATATAAAAATCGAAAATAATTATACTTTATTATTTTTGATAAGAGGGGAGGCAGCCAACAAGAAATAAAGCATTAGAATTTAGTCTATTTAGTAATACAATATTTAGAATTTACATTCATCAAGCGTTTTGTTTCCCGTCTCTAATTCGATAAATGAACAACATACCCCAGGATTAGTAATATTTTGTGTTGCTTAACAACCAAACACGATCACGAAAAATATATCTTTGTTTTTAGTCTCGACCAAATCAATAAAATTTCCAACTCATAATTAAAATGAGAAAGAAATTTTTCCACGGGACCGAAATCCGTAAAAGGCATGCTGAGCAGCTGGTTATTTATTTTTTTTTTTTTAATATTATTTTTTTCTGCGTGATTTCTCGTATGGTGGCAGATTGTTTCCAGTCATAAGGGAAAAGGAGGGGTAAAAGACACAATCCTCTCCAAGATTCCCGTTATAATCAGATACTATGATATTATATAACGTTTATACAATAAATTCTTCGTTACTAAAGGTAAAGAGAAAAGAGGAAGCGGAATAGAAATAAAATTTTTATTTAATTATCCTTTGAAAGGAATTGTAAAATGAGAAAAAAAATAAATAAATGTAAGCCGTGGCTTGATAAGTGTAATATGCACAAAAAAATATAAATATAGAGCTATTTTAAACAAGTTTGGGAATAATGCTTTATGAGAAAATCAGCGAACCCCCCCCCTCAGCTGGCTATATTTTATTTAAAAGATCTCGTTTTCTCGTTGTGATTCAGCAGATATTTTAATTAATAAATAGATTGATAATATTATTAAATAATAAATCAAAAATGATTAATTGCAAACTTATCAAAGCTTCTAAATTTATTATTAGGAAAAAGAAATCGATGATTTCTTGACATAATAGACTACATGTTGATTTATGATAAAACTCAAATGTGTTGATTTTATTTTGAAGAAAATAAGAAAGATGTTTAAACTGGAATAAAAGAAGAATATAGCCAGTGAAATATAATATATTAACAATCCTCTAGCTAACGTTTCGTTAGAGAATTGATTGCCCAGGACCCAGACGACAAGGGGCCCGAAAAAGGTCGAAAAATCGCATTATATTGTATTTAATTATTTAAAACGGTTAGGTAAAATTTAAGAGCAAAGGAAGTAAAAAATAGATATTTAATTTTCTTTAAAAAAAAAAAAAAAAAATACGTTTCAAAAAAAACTTTAGTTCTCTCCAGAATTTGTTTTCCTGGTCGTACTACTGGTTAAAACTATTATTTTAGGGAAATAAGTAGCTTTAATTAATTCGAAAAATTTGGTGTATCGGGGGCATAAAAAAGCTCTGTTGTTGGAAACAACAGTTTTTTTAATTTTATTTAACAAACTGATTGGGCCCCAGGATTTGAACATCCTCAGAGTAGGCCGGCGATTAAACAGCGAGAACACTTCACGTTTGTGATGAGAAGACAGCAGCCTGTGTA
>JAKCPI010030385.1:0-11287 GCA_023213315.1 Euborellia annulipes
TATATATATATATATATATATATATATATATATACAGGGCCGCAGACAGACTTGACGGGCCCCGGGGCTAGTTAATAATACGCGCCCCCCAAGGGAGAGCCGAGGGCCCCTCCCCCGAAATCTTTCAAATCTTTATACGGGTATAAGGCTAATTTCTACATTTTTCTTTGAAAAAGTGTGTCGCATAAATAAAATTAATAAAAAAATCAAATATATTAATATTTAAGAATTTTAAGCCCACGGGGCTTGGAGTAGTCGGTAGCGTGCCTACCTTCTATACCGAACGTCGCGGGTTCGGACCCCAGGCAGTCCGATAATTTTATTTAAGGCATTTGGATACCAAATGGCTTAAATAAGAATGCCTGGACCCCAAATAATAATATATATTCATAACGGTTATCGTCAAAAGTCTTAAATGGCCTAAGTTACCGAAAAGACTGCGTGAATGTGTCTGTGTGTGAGTGTGAATGAGAAAAAAAGTGTGAATGTTTTTTTTATATAAAAAAAAAAAAGAATTTTAAGGCTGGCCCCTTCAGAGGGGCCCGGGATATAGCCCCCACCCTGTCTGCTGCCCTGTTTATATATATATATATATATATAGAAAACTTATCTTCGCATATATATATATATATATATATTATCGGAGCGTCCATCTTTCATAGAATTAACTTCGAAATATAATTTTGCATCGTTATTGGGAATACTAAGATTTTAATTTTTTTCTAGCTGCCCATTGTTTAAGAGAACCGGAAAATACTGATTCCTACCGGGTCATTTTGGGAAAAGTGACACGTGATTATAATGTCAAAGAACAAACACAGAGAGAATATAAGGTATTTATTATATTGAATTGTCAATTTCAAGAGTAAACTTTTTGTAACAATTAAATGCGTGAGGAGGAGAAGGCAAGGGGCTAAGCCCAATAAGCTGCTTTATTTCTCTAAAGTGTTATAGCCTCCCCGTTTCCGAAATTCCGAAAGATCAAAATAAAGAGAAATATTATATAGAGAAACATGGTGTTAAAATTTAAAAAACTGTTAGAAATCATATATATATATATATATATTTATCCCGAATGTGTTTTTTAAAGCCTTTGTGATTTGTATTATTATTATTATAGGAGATTTTAATTATTGACCACATTTTGTATTAATTATTTATTAAAAATTAAAAATATAAATACTGTACAACGTTTTGACTGCTTATTCTGCAGTCGTTTTCAAGTACTGTGCACTTGCTCCTACTCAAGTGAACTAACCTCTAAGGAACCGTTACGTGCATTTTATATACAACGACTTCAGCGCCATCTACAGTCATTCCTATGAAGTTAGACACAACGTATGCACGTGACGGTCACTTAGAGCGGTGTTTTTCAAACTGTGGGTCGCGAGGCCTTATTCGGGGGGGTCGCCGGCAAAAGGAAAAAGTCAAAGTTCTACACTACAATAAAAACACAATTTAATGACGGAAACTGCCAAAGTATATATATATATATATATATATGTGATTTTGAAGGTATACTTTTGATAAAATTGTTCTGTTATTTGGAACACAAAATAAATATTAACATTTATCAAAAGTAAACCTTCAAAATCACATATATAAAAACACAATTTCAGTGAGAACACTAGCGGTCCCAGGGGGGGGCCCAGAGGGGCCCGGCCCCCCCCCCCCTTTGGAGAGACAAAAATTCAAAAGTTTTACTTAATATTTTAAAACTAAACAAAAAAATTATAAATTTTTCACGGCTCAGGGTATCTAAAAACGCAAATTTCAATGCCTCATTTTCAAAAATTTTTCTATACCCCCTCAAAATTTTTAAAAATTTTAAATTCGTCAAAAATCGATTTTTTTTTCTCGTTATGGTAAAATCTTAGACGAGAAAAAATACGTTTCTCAAATTTTCAACCCTTAAAAAATTTTTTTGAGCTCATCTATGGAGATGTCTCTTAAAACATGAGAAACTAAAATATTGTCATATAGTAGGGGATCCGAAGAGAGGTCGATTTGCACCCAGCTGTTTATTGGAATGAACATATTTTACATGAAATTTAATATGTTAAATAATATATCTTGAATAGGTTGCCTGAAAAATTCCTGTGCAAACTATAATTAATTACAAATTTAAAAACGAATTTTTTTTTTTCAAAATTACACAATAAAGATAATTTTATCACGAATCCAATGATGTACAGTTGCCTGCGGAAAACCTGTGCTGAATCCCGGTTGCTGCGGTTTCTTTACAGAAGCACTTTTTCGTTTTTTTTTTTAGATTTTCTCAAAATTTCCTCTTACGATTTTGATTAAAATTCAAAAAAGAATTATTTTTTAGACTCTCTTTAAAATAAATGTATATTCTCATTATCGGGTTGAAAACTTTTGAAGAACATTTTAATTTACTCTTGTACTTCATAGGAAAGATAGGAGAAATGGTTGCCATGGTACATAAGTTTCGATTACCTAAGAAGAATCGAAAATTATGTCCTGTGCTTCGTAAGAGGAAATTTTGAGAAAATCTAAAAAAATTAGGTGTTAGCCGTGTCTTCTACACAGCCGGTGGCTTTTTAACGTGACAACGTCTTTTGCTTGATTTCAAAAAATTTTTTTTTTCTCTTACCTATATTGAAATATAAAGAGAGAAAGTATTGTTTTTATTTTGTTTTTTTTACTAGTAGATTGTTTTCATAAATAAACATGTTCAAACATTTTCATTGAAACAATATATGACAGGTGGGGCCAAACTTTGATCCATTAAGGGCGACATATGCTTAAAAAATGAGGTTTTTCGAAAAAAAATTAATTTTGGAGTTAAGTACTCGGGATTTTTTTATTTATTCTATTAGAGGTTTTCTTTCTGCATCAAATGACATCCCATTTAGTCTGATCTGAATAGTCGTTCAGAATCTACAGGGGTTTAAACTTTCAAATTTTAATTTACCGCAGCGCGGTAAAATAAAATGATAGGAAAAAAATAAATGGTGAAATCTTTAGCTGAAAACTCATTCTTTCTAACCGTATATTTCTCATAATTATACCTCTTAAGACAGAGGAGTTATTCAAGCCAATAAACTTTTTCGTGCAAGCCCCTCTAACATGCCACTATAGACACATGATTTGTAAGACGTTGTCACGTCAAAACCGAAAAAGTGCATCTGTAAAGTAACCGCAGCAACCGGGATTCAGCACAGGTTTTCCGCAGGCAACCGTACATCATTGGATTCATGATAAAAATATCTTTATTGTGCAATTTTGAAAAAACAAAATTAGTTTTTAAATATTCTATTCACGATATATTATTTAACATATTAGATTTCATGTAAAATACGTGCAAATCGACCTCTCTTCGGATTTAGACTAACACGAGGTCGAAAAAAAAAATTAGTCGGATTTTTGCGCCACCCTCTTCTTTACCTTCCCTACATCATAAATTTTGGGCCATTGGCTACCAAACCAGGTGAAATAAATATATAAAAATAGGTCTAAATGGCCTTCGCTGCCAAAAAAGAGCTTAAATGAATAAAAAAAAAAAAAAAAATTTGGGCCCCCCCCTTGACAAAATCCTGGAACCGCCACTGAGTGAGAAGGATAGGCTTGTTTATTTTTCAATATAAAAATTTTTCTAGTAAAATTTCCATTTTTCCTTTTTTCGCGAAGATCATTTTACTTTTTTTTTAGTAAAATCATTTGACCTTTTTTGGTATTCGAGTCTCATCCTATCTTTTATCTTTTCATACGCATTTTTCGGCTGGCTTTTGCCCGGAAATAATAGGTTATTTACCCAATAATCGATTATTTTTACTTTCTCTTACCTATGTATATATGTAATATATATATAGAGAGAGAAAGTATTGGATTCATGTCAAAAATTCGATGTCGAGATTTTGATGGATCTTCACGTTTTGAGGTCCCCTGAATCCAAAAAAGTGGTTTTCGCGACATGGTCTGTCTGTCTGTCTGTGTGTGTGTGTGTCTGTGTGTCTGTCTGTGAACAAAATATCTCAAGAACGAAAAGAGCTAGGAGGTTGAAATTTTATATTTAAGTTAGGCACCCCCATGGGACGTGACACGAAGCTTTTGAACAAAATCGACCAAAGAGTACTAGTACTTTACTGATGTACGTTTTTTCAGTTTTTTTTCGATTTTCTCAAAATTTGCTCCAACGATTTTTTTTAAAATTCAAAAATCAATTATTTTTTAGATCTTCAATAAAATGTATATTCTCATTTTTTGATTGAAATCTTCTGAAGACCACTTTACTCTTGTACTCCATAGAAAAGATAGGAGAAATGGTTGCCATGGTATCAAAATATAAATATTTTCCCATACTTATAAATTTTACATCTTGAATTCAATTGTACCTTACTGTCGGAAACTAAATACATGTCGACACAAAAAATCTGGTGTGACAAGCACAGTACACAACTTTCGATTACCGAAGGTAAGAGAAAGTTGTGTGCTGTGCGCCAGTCACACCAGATTTTTTAAGAAAATAATCGGTAAATAATCGTTTAGTCGATTAGTTTGCACAGTCCTAATAATAATAAGGGTGCGGTGGCTTTGTGCAACGGGTAGCACACCGATGCCTATTAAAGACTGGAGATTGTAGATTCGATTCGAACCAACAAATAAAACATACATATTTTTTTTGTTTTAGATTTCAAAGATTATAAACCATCCATCATTTTCTACATTTTTGTTTGAATTCGACATCTCGTTTGTGATCCTGAAAGAGGAAGTTCATTACTCCCAATGGATTTTGCCTGCTTGTCTCGATTTAAGCACTAAATTGTACAAAGATTTAGTTGTTCCTGGAGCCGAGGGCCAGGTACCTGTATGGAACTTCCACCATGAAAACAATTCTAAACCAGTACTCCAATCGAGTAAAGTCAAATACCGGGAATATAAAGATTGCGTAAATAATGTTCCTGAAGATTTCAAAAATTTCGTCACCGGACTTAAAATATGTGCTGTAAATCTCCAAGGTAATTTATTTAACAATAATAATAATAATAATAATTATTATTATTATTATGGACAGGAGCAGTCAATTAAAAAAAGACTTTGTATACTGGTTTTAATCTCGGAGACGTTTCGGTTCTTTTAATTTAAGAGCAAGAGCGGATCCAGAGGTGTTTCTCGGGGGGGGGGGTTAGTAATCTGGTGTGACTGGTCGCACAGCACACAATTTTTTTTTCTTAATTTCGGTAATTCAAAGGCGCATTCTGCACTTGTTTGCTAGAATATAAATATTTAAATTTTTTTTTTTTAAGTAGAGGGGGTTTATTAATTTTTAAAATTTTACATTAAAAATAAATTTTTTTTTTTTCGAAAAAAAAAGTATTTTTTTAAATCTCGGGGGGGGGGGGGGGTAATTACCCCCTTTACCCCCTCCTCCCTTGTATTCCGCCCTTGCTGTGAACCTTTGTTCAGTATCTCAAGAACGGAAAGAGCTAGGAGGTTGAAATTTTATATTTAAGTTAGGCAGGGCCGCCTAACTTAAATATAAAATTTCAACCTCCTAGCTCTTTCCGTTCTTGGGGGGTATGGGACGTGACACGAAGCTTTTGAACAAAATCGACCAGATTTTCTCAAAATTCGCTCCAACGATTTTGATTAAAATTCAAAAATCAATTATTTTTTAGATGCTCTTTAAAATGTATATTCTCATTTTGCTATTGAAATCTTCTGAAGACTGGGGGGGCCCCCCCCCCCGCCCCCCACCAAAATATAAATATTTTCCCACGTTTATAAATTTTACATCTTGAATTCAATTGTACCCTACTGTCGGAAACTAAATATATGTCGACACAAAAAATCTGATGGAACAAGCACACCTAAGGAAAGAGAAAGTTGTGTTCTGTGCTTGTCACACCAGATACTTTATTGACTGCTCCTGCCCTATAATGATCATCACAGTCACTACTTTGGAATAGATTTATTTAATTTAACTCCTCTTTTCAAAGATCCCTTTTTGATGCTCTAGCTTTCTCCAATCTTTTGAGGTCACTTCTTGGTATTGCCCTACTCTATCATTCTTTTCCTTACTTTGATTCTTCTTCCATCCGACCTACAGAATTTAATTTATCCTCTGATCGGATCCAAATATTCTTTCCTAGAAGACCCTAAATTTATTTTTTTCGTCTAATGTTAGCGATCAACTTTTGAATCAATACAATTACTGTATTATAAATTATTTTCAGGGTCGCCGACAAGGGAAAGGGCAGGTGGGATAAATCATCACGGTCCAGGTCCTTGAGTTTCAACTCTAAATTCCTAATGAAATAATTAAAATTAAAATTATTTTCATGAAATATTTTACTCTGAGGGCTCTTTAGTCTCTAAATTTAGTTATCGAAAGAAAAATATTTTTATCTTCTGAAGATTTTTTTATTTGACCCTTCCAGCCAAAGGGGATAGGTTAAAAATTTACAAAATTTTATACAAAAAATATTACAATAGAATATATATCTGAATTAAAATTTAAACTATTTTTTGAAAAAGTCAAGAATTCTGATTCTTCATTCATAAATATTGAAAAATATATACCCTAATATTTATTAATTCAAATAGGCGATAAAGGAAGTTACAGTCGGCGCCACAAGTGTTTGATGTGCTCGAGAGTGGAAACTTGAGCTTAGGCAACTAAAACAATATTTTTAAAATAAATATCATCATTTTTATAATGCAACTCAAAGGGAAAAGCTATTTTTAAGACAATACTAAGCATTTGGGTTGCCTAAGCTCAAGATTCCACTTTCAAGCAAATCAGACACTTGTGGCGCCGACTGTACCACTTTTACGGTATTCGCCTATTTGAATTTGATAGATAGCTAAATTTCTCCCGCATGAACCAGCACATGATATATATATATATATATATATATATATATATATATTCTTTGAGTAGTGAGGAGATTAAAGGCAGCCAAAAGCAATAAAGAAAATTATATCTATCTTTAGCTTTATTTCATACGTTTGTCGGCGTTTCGACCGATATTCTAGCCTTCATTAAGTCAAAGTGCTATTTGCCTCGAGTTCTTGGCAACTCCTGACAATGCGTTTGTGAGAACATTCGACTTCTGGTTCACTATTGAACCAGAAGTCATGACATTCTACGAATGTTCTCACAAACGCATTGTCAGGAGTTGCCAAGAGCCTCTATGAGCTCGAGGCAAACATCACTTTGTGAGTCATCACCACACTATTCTCTCTTCTCTCTCGTTAATAATGAAAAAAAAATTTTTTTTTGTGTTAGGTATATAATTTTTTGCTATTTAACTTTATATCTGTAAACCAAAAAAAAAAAAAAATAAATATTACCATCACCCAACCAAGCCATTTAGATATATTATTGTAAGGAAAAAAAAAAAGAAATGTAGCAGTGATGTTCTATAATTGTAATCTTGTTGTGTATTTTATAATTTTTAAGGTCCTGATGAAGGCCGGAATATCGGCCGAAACGTCAACAAACGTATGAAATAAAGCTAAAGATAGATATAATTTTCTTTATTGCTTATGGCTGCCTTGAATATCCTCATTATACATTCAGCCACTCCTCCTGAAATTTATATAATTCTTTATTTAGGAAGGATGTGAAAATGCAGGCAGCCAAAAATAAAACGCTCTCAATTCCCTTTGAATGTGCAGACGTTTCGGGCAAAATTTATTCGTCAGTGAACTATTCTAGTGGGAGAGAGTTATGTCTGCTTTGATATACATAGTGGTTATTAAGGGGCCCTTACACGATCAATCATACTGTCAGTCTGACTGAATCACTCCAACCGTCAGTATTTTCTTCATTCATGTATAATTTTACACGTAGCATTCAGACTACCAGTCAGAATAAAGTTATTTTTAGCTCATTCGACTGTGGGAAGCCACTAATTTGTCTTCTTAACTAAACTAACTTTGTTCCCTGCCACTAAGTAACAATAAGAAAACAAAAAGAAAAAGGCCATCAGTCTTCAGTCTTGCCCATACACGTTCAGTCAAAACGCCAATCCGCTCAAATACTGTCAGTATGATTGATCGCAGGGCCGCAGACAGACTTGACGGGCCCCGGGGCTACTTACTAATACGGGCCCCCCCCCCCAAAAAAAAAAAAAAACTTAAAGTTTTTTTTTAGTATATAAAAGGCTATTGTGGCCTTCATGCCAACAATTTTTTACACAGTTTTTGAGACAACTTTTGAAATAGTTATACCTAGCTTAAAATATTTATTTAAATAAAGTTATTTAAAATTTTTTCAAAATTTCCCAACCAAAGAGTTACAATAATTCTATCGAGGCCAGATCCGGACAGAGAAATTCGGGGGAAATCTGGGGGGATGGAAAATTTTTTGAAAATTAGCCACTGAAATTGCGTTTTTAGCTATCCTGAGTCTTGAAAAAGATCAAACTTGATTTGAGGTTAAAAGGCCCGGGCCCCCTGAAGAAAAAAATTTCAAGAAAATGATATTTTTTTAAATTGAAATTTTAAGATTTGAGCTTAAAGGGCCCGGGCCCCTTGAGGAAAAAAATTTCTAGAAAATGATTTTTTTGAATTGAAATTTTAAGATTTGAGCTTAAAGGGCCCGGGCCCCTTGAGGAAAAAAATTTCTAGAAAATGATATTTTTTAATTGAAATTTTAAGATTTGAGCTTAAAGGGCCCGGGCCCCTTGAGGAAAAAAATTTCTAGAAAATGATATTTTTTAATTGAAATTTTAAGATTTGAGCTTAAAGGGCCCGGGCCCCTTGAGGAAAAAAATTTCTAGAAAATGATTTTTTTAATTGAAATTTTAACCATGAAACTTAATTTTCATTCGAATTTTAAGGTGGCAGCGCAATGGGCCCGGGCCCCGGGGATATAGCCCCCCCTGTCTGCGGCCCTGATTGATCGTGTAAGGGCGCCTTTAGATTCTACTACGTATTCTATTTTAAATAATAATATGATGATAAATGAGTTCTTTGATATTAAAACTTTTTGCTATTTTCATAGTCAAGATACAATCAAGTAAACGTCTGGACATTCAAAGGGAATTGAGAACGTTTTATTTTTGGCTGCCTGCATTTTCACATCCTTTCTCAATATATTTCCAGCCATTAAATATTATTAATTCTTTATTTATTCATAAATATTGTAGATTATTTAATAAAAAGCAAATTTTCTCTTTTTTTTCAGGACCAATTCTATGCGTAGGTGACTCTGGAAATGGGTTATTAATTAAATCAACTAAAGGCAAGCAACTTAACTATCTAGTGGGCATCGCTGCTGTTAGACCTTTAAAAGAAGATGGATCCTGCAATGAAAACTCTCTATTTACTGATCTCCTCTTTCAATTAGATTGGATCAGAAATAATTTTGAAGCCAACAAAGAATATTTCCAAAGATGATGAAATTTTAATGTCCATAATGAATATTTTTCGTTTACATCTGCCCCTATCAAACAAACAGTGTCGCTAGGTAATATCTTTTCTGAAAATAATTTCCGCTTTAGAAACAAAATAATCATTTTAGCTTTTTTCTGATCCAATTAAACATACCTGATGTTTGAGTCCAGTGGGCGCGAATATGCACAAATCATTCTAGTGCCACTTTGTACAAAAAGTGCTCGGAGGATCCCCCTCAAACTAAAGCTTTGATGAAAGGGATTTGTTTAAGAGGAAAAAATTCAGAAGAGCTTATATTTATGTGACGGCGGAATGGATAGTTATTATTAAATAAAAAGTGTATAAATTTTAATAGATAAAAGTTTTATTCTTGCCTAACTTTTTCCTGTGTCCCCTTCTGGCTTATTGATTATGAATTTCCTAAAGAAAGTTGTCACCCTGAGGTGGAAATGAATCAGCTGTTGGAGCGCAATAATAGAGGGGGGGGTGAATTTGTAGGCGATTCAGGTGGGTGACTCCAGAAAAAGGTCGACCCACAAACTCAACTCAATAAAACTAAATTGGACAACTTTTTCATTCGAAATATTGACAACTCATCCAACTTTTACTTTAAAAGTTATAAAATTTTTAAGATATTATATGTGATATCAAGACAAACAAGAACAAACAAACAAGATGCGGGAAATAAATGAACATGTTTGTTTACTCTCATTTTAATATATTGCTAAAATTTTAATCTAGAAGATTGTAAAAAAAAATATCATATTAACGATAGATTAGGGATTAAATATAATATGATCAAGTTCCTTCCTTATTTCCGAAATCATTGCAAAATATTAAAAGATTATGAATTGTTTTCTTTCAAAATGTCAAATCAAACGCTAGAAATGAGCGCTCATAAGCGCTTACAAGTCAAATAGAACGACTGAAAATGGCTGATAAGCTTGAGCGCTTAAAATGAGCATCAAAATCGAACGAACCTAAAACGTTTCGGCCAATTTTATTGTGCCATCTTAAGTCGTATCAAAAGTTATTTAAAAAATAGAGTTGTTAATTCGTCTGTCCATAAACCTGTCATTTACAATGTATAAAACAATGCAAATATATTTAAACATAAGATGTGACTAGTTGAGAAGCGAATTTCAAAAACTTATCAACTAGTCACAACATATGTTTGCATTGTTTTATACAATTCTACACGGCCCCATATTTGTACCAGAATGCACAAATTCCCTTCGGCACAAGCATGCTTGTGCAATAAACAGTTTATGCCGAAGATTAACCTAAAAATGTCAAACTCGGAAGGTTATTTATTCAAAGATAACAAGAAATACTCACTAAATTAAAATTAAATATACAAATTAAACACTAGGTTATTTGTTTCAAAGGTTTTATTAATTAAAAATTAACACTTGATACGTATTTCGACAATTCCTTGTCATCATCAGAAGTGATTACATTCTAATACTCACTTGCTTTAAACATAGAAACAAAAATAATTAATATTTAAATAGAAATGAATTAATATATATTAAATAAATATCAAATGTCAAGACGTCTATAAAATGGCGGAGAATTTTGATTGCGCAAATATGCTTGTGCAGGGCCGTGCCTAGGTTATTTAGCGCCCGGGGCAAGTTAGTCCTTTAGCGCCCTTTGTATATATTTTTTACATTGTCACAATAATGTTTCCCTGTCCGGAAAAATGTTTTACCTTTTTTTTAGAGACGCTAAATTTTTGCGCCCCTTCAAAATTTGCGCCCTGGGCAAAGGCCCCGGTCGCCCCCCCCCCTAAGCACGGCCCTGTGCTTGTGCATGATTAAAATTCATTTGAGGAACAATCGGCTTGCACAATTAAAATGCTTGCGCAAAATTCTTCTACAGACGCTACAGTTTGCTTGTACAAAAAGATTGCACG
>JAKCPI010030386.1:0-11504 GCA_023213315.1 Euborellia annulipes
TCAAGTCTGAATTTTTGATTGAACACCATGGCTCAAACCTTACATAGTCTAGGTCCGAAAGGGTAAAAACATTTTAGGGGAAAAGTATTATAAATATTGAGAGAAATTTTAATTATTCCAATTATTCTCTAGGAGATAATTTTAATAATTAGGAGTCTAATTAAGGTTATATTGGGGTGACAAACAAACCAATAGACATATTCAATCACTAATCAGATGAAAATTTATCAAAAAATACGACACACTTTATAATTTCAAGTACGAATTTTTGATTGAACAGCCATGGCTCATTCCCTTATATAGCGGAGGTCCGAAAGGGTTAAAAATTTTAGGGGAAAAGTATTAAAAATTATGAGCAAATTTTAATTATAATTAATTCATAGAGATATTTAAATAATTAAAGTCTAATTAAGGTTATATTGGGGTGACAAACAAACATATAGACATATTGAATCACTAATCAGGGGGAAATTCATAAAAAAATACGAGCACTTTTATAATTTCAAGTCTGAATTTTTGATTGAACAGCCATGGCTCAATCCCTTATATAGTCTAGGTCCGAAAGGGTAAAATATTTTAGGGGAAAAGTATTAAAAATTTTGAGGAAATTTTAATTCTAATTATTTCAGAGAGATATTTTAATAATTAAAGTCTAATTAAGGTTATATTGGGGTGACAAACAAACCTATAGACATATTCAATCACTAATCAGGTGAAAATTTATCAAAAAATACGAGACACTTTATCAATTTCAAGTCCGAATTTTTGATTGAACACCCATGGCTCAATCCCTTATATAGCCGAGGTCCGAAAGGGTTAAAAATTTCAGGGGAAAAGTATTAAAAATTTTGAGGAAATTTTAATTATAATGTATTTCACAGAGATATTTTAATAATTAAAGTCTAATTAAGGTTATATTGGGGTGACAAACAAACCTATAGACATATTGAATCACTAATCGAGGGGAAATTCATCAAAAAATACGAGCAATTTTATAATTTCAAGTCTGAATTTTTGATTGAACAGCCATGGCTCAATCCCTTATATAGTCTAGGTCCGAAAGGATTAAATATTTCAGGGGAAAAGTATTAAAAATGTTTGGAAGAAATTTTAATTCTAATTATTTCCAGCGAGATATTTTAATAATTAAAGTCTAATTATGGTTATATTGGGGTGACAAACAAACCTATAGACACATTCAATCACTAATAAGGTGAAAATTCTATCAAAAAATACGAGCTATTTTATAATTTCAAGTCCGAATTTTTGTTTGAACACCCATGGCTCAATCCCTTATATAGCCGAGGTCGAAAGGGTTAAAAAATTTCATGGGAAAAGTTTTAAAAATTTTGAGGAAATTTTAATTCTAATTATTCCATGGAGATATTTTAATAATTAAAGTCTAATTAAGGTTATATTGGGATGACAAACAAACCTATAGACATATTCAATCACTAATCAGGTGAAAATTTATCAAAAATTACGACCAACTTTATAAATTTCAAGTCTGAATTTTTGATTGAACACCCCATGGCTCATTCCCTTATATAGCCTGAGGTCCGAAAGGGTTAAATATTTCAGGGGAAAAAGTATTACAAATTTTGAGGAAAATGTAATTCTAATTATTTTCAAGTGAGATATTTTAATTATTAAATTCTAATCTAGATTATATTGGGGTGACAAACAAACCTATAGACATATTCAATCACTAATTAGGGAGAAATTCTATCACAAAATATTACATAATCTTACTTTAAAGTCTGAATTTTTGAGTTGAACACCCCATGGCTCGAACCCTTATATAGAATTTAATCCCTGAGATCCGAAAGAGTTAACTCACATTTCAGGGGAAAATTATGTATAAATTTTGAGGAAATTTTAATTCTAATTATTTTCGAGGGATATTTTAATACATTCTAAAGTCTAATTTAAGGTTCGATTAGGGTTCCAATAAATAAAAAGAAAATTTTAAAAAATTCATCAAATAAAAAAAAATCTGGGATGACAAACATACCTATAGACATATTCAATGACTAATCAGGGGGAAATTCATAAAAAACACCAGATATTTTATAATTTCAAGTCTGAATTTTTTGATTGAGCTCAGCCCATGGTTCCCACCCTTATATAGTACCGAGGTCCGAAAGGATAAAACATTTTAGGGGAAAAACTATTATAAATTTTGAGAGAAATTTTAATTCTAATTATTCTCCAGAGATATTTTAATAATTAAAGTCTAATTAAGGTTATATTGGGGTGACAAACAAACCTATAGACAGATTCAATCACTAATCAGGGAGAAATTCATTAAAAAATTCGAGCACTTTATAATTTCAAGTCCGAATTTTTGATTGAACACCGATGGCTCATTCCCTTATATAGCCGAGGTCCGAAAGGGTAAAACATTTCAGGGGAAAAATATTAAAAATTTTGAGCAAATTTTAATTCTAATGTAATTTCCAGAGATATTTTAATAATTAAAGTCTAATTAAGGTTATATTGGGGTGACAAACAAACCTATAGACATATTCAATCACTAATCAGGTGGAAATTCATAAAAAAAATACGAGCACATTTTATAATTTCAAGTCTGAATTTTTGATTGAACAGCCATGGCTCAATCCCTTATATAGTCTAGGTCCGAAAGGGTTAAATATTTCAGGGGAAAAGTATTAAAAATTTTGAGGAAATTTTAATTATAATTATTCCACCGAGATATTTTAATAATTAAAGTCTAATTAAGGTTATATTGGGGTGACAAACAAACCTATAGACATATTCAATCACTAATCAGGTGAAAATTCATAAAAAAATACGAGCAATTTTATAATTTCAAGTCCGAATTTTTGATTGAACACCCATGGCTCATTCCCTTATATAGCCGAGGTCCGAAAGGGTTAAATATTTTAGGGGAAAAGGTTTAAAAATTTTGAAGAAATTTTAATTATAATTATTCCATGGAGATATTTTAATAATTAAAGTCTAATTAAGGTTATATTGGGATGACAAACAAACCTATAGACATATTCAATCACTAATCAGGTGAAAATTTATCAAAAAATACGAGCAATTTTATAATTTCAAGTCTGAATTTTTGATTGAACACCCATGGCTCAATCCCTTATATAGTCTAGGTCCGAAAGGGTTAAATATTTCAGGGGAAAAGTATTAAAAATTTTGAGGAAATTTTAATTCTAATTATTCTCAGGGAGATATTTTAATAATTAAATTCTAATTAATGGTTCTATTGGGGTGACAAACAAACCAATAAAGTATAGACACATTCAATCACTAATCAGGTGAAAATTTATCAAAAAATAAGAGCACTTTTTTAATTTCAAGTCCGAATTTTTGATTGAACACCCATGGCTCATTCCCTTATATAGTCTAGGTCCGAAAGGGTTAAATATTTGAGGGGAAAAGTATTAAAAATTTTGAAGAAATTATAGTTCTAATTATTTCCAGGGAGATATTTTAATAATTAAAGTCTAATTAAGGTTAGTATTGGGATGACAAACAAACCTATAGACACATTGAATCACTAATTAGGTGAAAATTTATCAAAAATTATGAGCAATTTTATAATTTCAAGTCCGAATTTTTGATTGGAATCACCCCAATGCTCAGTCCCTTATATAGCCTGAGGTCCGAAAGGGTTAAATATTTCAGAGGAAAAGTATTATAAAACTTTGAGGAAATTTGTAATTCCTAATTATTTAAGAGAGATATTTTTATAACTGTATTATAATTAATGTTGTAATAGAGAGACAAACTAAACCTCATGACAGACTCAATAATTAATCAGGTGAATATTTATCAAAAATTAAGTGCATTTTACCACCCCCAATCCTGAATTTTTGATTGAACACCCATGGCCTGTTCCCTTATATAGCCATTAGGTCCGAAAGGGGTTAAATATTTTGGGGAAAAGTGATTAAAAATTTTGAAGAAATTGCTCCATTTATAATTATTTTCCATGGGGATATTTTAATAATGGTAGTCTAATTACAGGTTCTAATAATGACACAAACAAAACTATAGACACATTCATTCAGTAATCAGTGAAAATTTATCAAAAAATACAGAGACTCTTTAACAATTTCAAGTCTAAATTTTTGATTGAACACCCATGGCTCATTCCCCTTTTATAGCCGAGGTCCGAAAGGGTTAAATATTTTAGGGGAAAAATATTAAAAATTTTGAAGAAATTGTAATTATAATTATTCCATAGAGATATTTTAATAATGGTAGTCTAATTTGAAGGTTCTATTGGGGGTGACAAACAAAGCTATAGACACATTAATTCTCTAGTCAGGTGAAAATTGTATCAAAAATCACGAGGACTTTTTATCAATTTCAAGTCCTGAATTTTTGATTGAACACCCATGGCCCATTCCTTATATAGCCGAGGTCCGAAGGTATTAAATATTTTAGGGGAAAAGTATTAAAAATTTTGAAGAAATTGTAATTATAAGTTATTCCATGGAGATGATTTTGAATGAATGGTGCTAGTCTAATTAAGGTTCTATTGGGGTGACAAACAAAACCTATAGAGCACATTCATTCAGTAATCAGGTAAAAAATTTATCAAAAAATATGAGCACTGATTCACTTAAGTCCGAATTTTTGATTGAACACCCATGGCCCATTCCCTTATATAGCCGAGGTCCGAGGTTAAATATTTCAGGGGAAAAGTATTAAAACTTTCAGGAAATTGAATTTATAATTATTCCAGGGAGATATTTTAATAATGGTAGTCTAATTAAGGTTCTATTGGGTTGAGCCAACAAACCTATAGACACATTCATTCATTAATTAGGTGTAAATTTATCAAAAAATATGAGTACCACTTTTCAAATTTCAAGTCCGAATTTTTGATTGAACACCCATGGCTCATTCCTTATATAGCCGTGGTCCAAAAAGGGTTAGCAATATTTTAGGGGGAAAGGTATTAAAATCTTTAAAGAAATTGTGTTTATAATTATTCCAGGGAGATATTTTAATAATGGTAGTCTAATTAGGTTCGATTGGGGTGATGAGAAACAAACCTATAGACATTATTCATTCAGTAATCAGGTGAAAATTTATCAAAAAATACGAGCACTTTGATCAATTTCAAGTCCTGATTTTTTGATTGAACACCCATGGCTGAATCCCTTATATAGCCTGGAATCCGAAAGGGTTGAAATATTTCAGGTGAAAAGTATTTAAAATTTTGAAGGAATTTGTAATTATATTATTACACAAGAATAATTTAATGATTAAAGTCTGAGTCCATATTGTGAGTGACAACAAACGGTATATCATATTCAATCAGGGGTAATCAGTTGAGAAAATTATAAAGAATTTGACATTATAATTTAGTCAACTTTAGAGGAGATATTCAGGCTTAATCATTGTATTATAGTTTATGTTGTAGGGGGGTTAAAATCAAACCTATAGACAGATATTTCCAAAATCCTCCTAAGAAATTATAATGGTGAATTATTCATAGTTAAGATCATTTTCCAATGAATTAATTTTTGATTGAACACCCATGGCTGGTTCCCTTATATAGCCGAGGTCCGAAAGGGTTAAATATTTTAGGGGAAAGTATTAAAAGTTTTGAGCAAATTGTAATTATAATTATTCCAGGGAGATATTTTAATAATGAAAGTCTAATTAAGGTTCTATTGGGGTGACAAACAAACCTATAGACACATTCATTCAGTAATCAGGTAAAAATTTATCAAAAAATACGAGCACTTTATCAATTTCAAGTCCGAATTTTTGATTGAACACCCATGGCTCATTCCCTTATATAGCCGAGGTCCGAAAGGGTTAAATATTTCAGGTGAAAAGTATTAGAAATTTTGAAGAAATTGTAATTATAATTATTCCACGGGGATATTTTAATAATGGTAGTCTAATTAAGGTTCTATTGGGGTGACAAACAAACCTATAGACACATTCATTCAGTAATCAGGTAAAAATTTATCAAAAAATACGATCACTTTATCAATTTCAAGTCCGAATTTTTGATTGAACACCCATGGCTCATTCCCTTATATAGCCGAGGTCCGAAAGGGTTAAATATTTCAGGTGAAAAGTATTAAAAATTTTGAAGAAATTGTAATTATAATTATTCCAGGGAGATATTTTAATAATGGTATTCTAATTATGGTTCTATTGGGGTGACAAACAAACCTATAGACACATTCATTCATTAATCAGGTGAAAATTTATCAAAAAATACGATCACTTTTTCAATTTCAAGTCCGAATTTTTGATTGAACACCCATTGCTGAGTCCCTTATATAGCTGAGGTCCGAAAGGGTTAAATATTTCAGGGGAAAGGTATTAAAAATTTTAAAGAATTTGTAATTATAATTATTCCAGGGAGATATTTTAATAATTGTAGTATAATTAATGTTGTATTGGGGTGACAAACAAACCTATAGACAGATTCAATCATTAATCAGGTGAAAATTTATTTAAAAATAAGATCACTTTATCAATTTGAATTCCTAATTTTTGATTGAACACCCATGGCCTGTTCCCTTATATAGCCGAGGTCCGAAAGGGTTAAATATTTTTGGGGAAAAGTATTAAAAATTTTAAACAAATTGTGTTTATAATTATTCCACGGAGATATTTTAATAATGGTAGTCTAATTAAGGTTCTATTGGGGTGACAAACAAAACTATAGACACATTCATTCACTAATCAGGTGAAAATTTATCAAAAAATACGAACCCTTTAACAATTTCAAGTCCAAATTTTTGATTGAACACCCATGGCTCTTTCCCTTTTATAGCCGAGGTCCGAAATGGTTAAATATTTTCAGGGAAAAGTTTAATAAATAATGTGTTGCTGTGATAACCTCCTGATGAAGGGTTCATAGCCATAAAAATCTCGAAAGTAATTTAAAAGATTTTTTAATTTTCCGGGTTTAATGCGTTTAAGGTTTCCTCTTTGTGAATCACCACTATAACCCGTTAAATAATAATTCGCTTTGTTTAATATGTTTCACTATAAACCAACACCGCTTTCCCTAAACTTTAATAAAAATTTTGAAGCAATTATGATTATAATTATTCCATGGAGATATTTTAATAATGGTAGTCTAATTAAGGTTCTATTGGGGTGACAAACAAAACCCAAGACACATTCATTCAGTAATCAGGTAAAAATTTATCAAAAAATATGAGCACTATATCAATTTCAAGTCCTAATTTTTGATTGAACACCCATGGCTCATTCCCTTATATAGCCTAGGTCCGAAAGGGTTAAATATTTCAGGTGAAAAGTATTAGAAATTTTGAAGAAATTGTAATTATAATTATTCCATGGAGATATTTTAATAATGCTAGTCTAATTAAGGTTCTATTGGGGTGACAAACAAAACTGTAGACACATTCATTCAGTAATCAGGTAAAATTTATCAAAAAATACGAGCACTTTATCAATTTCAAGTCCGAATTTTTGATTGAACACCCAGTGCTGAGTCCCTTATATAGCTGATGTCGGAAAGGGTTAAATATTTCAGGGGAAATGTATTTAAAATTTAAAAGAATTTGTAATTATAATCATTTCAGGGAGATATTTTAATAATTGTATTATAATTAATGTTGTATTGGGGTGACAAACAAACCTATAGACAGATTCAATAATTAATCAGGTGAAAATTTATTTAAAATTAAGTGCACTTTACCAATTAGAATTCCTAATTTTTGATTGAACACCCATGGCCTGTTCCCTTATATAGCCGAGGTCCGAAAGGGTTAAATATTTTAGGGAAAATATTAAAAATTTTAAACAAATTGTGTTTATAATTATTCCAGGGAGATATTTTAATAATGGTAGTATAATTAAGGTTCTACTGGGGTGACAAACAAAGCTATAGACACATTAATTCTCTAATTAGGTGTAAATTTATCAAAAATTACGAGCACTTTATCAATTTCAAGTCCGAATTTTTGATTGAACACCCATGGCTCATTCCCTTATATAGCCGAGGTCCGAAAGGGTTAAATATTTCAGGGGAAAAGTATTAGAAATTTTGAAGAAATTGTAATTATAATTATTCCAGGGAGATATTTTAATAATGGTAGTCTAATTAAGGTTCTATTGAGGTGACAAACAAAACTATAGACACATTCATTCAGTAATCAGGTAAAAATTTATCAAAAAATACGAGCACTTTATCAATTTCAAGTCCGAATTTTTGATTCAACACCCATGCCTCATTCCCTTATATAGCCGAGGTCCGAAAGGATTAAATATTTCAGGGGAAAAGTATTAAAAATTTTGAGAAAAATGTAATTCTATTTATTCAAGCGAAATATTTTATACACGTAACGCTCGTGGTACATTTGATAATATAATCAATTTGAATATATCTACTGTACATGAATATATCAATAATGAATTTTCAATAAAAATATCTAAATAAATGTATACTTACTTTAGTACATTACTCGGCTTAGATTAAGCGTAGTAGAGATCTCTTAATAGGTAGAGTCAACCAGCAGATGATCTGTAGACCTTGAACACAAAATTTAGTATGAATTAATAAAATAAAATATAAGGGACACCTGAAATATTTTAATAATCAAAGTCTAATGAAGATACTTTTGGAGTATCAAACAAACCTATAAACAAATTCATTTACTAATGAGAAGAAAAATTAACAAATACCATCATTTCAGGGGTAAAGTATTAAAAATTTAGAGAAAAATGTAATTATAATCATTAATGGAAATTTTTTTAATAATTAATTTCTAATCAAGCTTGTATTGGGGTGACAAACAAACCAATAGACACAATCAAATACTAATAATGTGAAATTTTATCAAAAAATACGAGCACTTTATCAATTTCAAGTCCGAATTTTTGATTGAACACCCATGGCTCATTCCTTATATAGGCGATGTCCGAAAGGGTTAAATATTTATTTCAGAGGAACACTTATTAAAAATTTTGAAAGAATTTTAATTATAATTATTCCAGGGAGATATTTCAATAATGGTAGTATAATTAAGGTTCTATTGGGATGACTTACAAACCTATAGACACATTCATTCACTAATTAGGTGAAAATTTATAAAAAAAAATAAGAGCACTTTATCAATTTCAAGTCTGAATTATTGATTGAACACCCATGGCTCATTCTCTTATATAGCCGATGTCCGAAAGGGTTAAATATTTCAGGGGAAATGTATTAAAAATTTTAATGAAATTGTAGAAGAGGTGTCTATGTAGTTCACAATATTTTTCCGCCTAAACTCATCATCACACAAAATAAAAATTCTCCTCCAAAAATAGTTCAGACTATTGATCTTATATAGGAAAGCTATGTTGGAGAGGTAGTTGGATATCCTTCCACTATTTGAAGCCTTTTTTATATATATCAAATGATAGTGAGCCATCGCTTTTCTTTATTACTTCCAAATCCAAAAATGAAATCCTATCGTCCCTCTCTACCTCGAAAATAAATTTGATATTTGGATGGAATTCATTAAAACCCCTAAGGATTGTTGAAATAGAGCATTCAGGCACACAAGCAAAAAATGCAAAAACAAACCACTCAAAATTGGGGGGGGGGGTGCTGGGGTCAAAAAATTAAAATCTAGGACAGATACATTCTTCCACCTAGAAGAAGAAATTATTGGAAAAAAACTTTTCGTACTTACCTAGTTCAAGCCTGTGAGACGTCTAGGGTTCGAGCCAGGTTCTTTGAACTTATATCCCGGAGGTCCGAAAGGCTTATGTTAATTTTGGAAAAACTATTGAAAATTTTGATATTAATATCTATTTATAATATTATTGTGAATCAAAAAATAGTGAAATTTTGACTTTAATATAATTTTAGATTATCAGGGGCTATAATTAGTGAATTCAAATATAATTAAGAATCAATAGGGGTGACAAACAAACAAAGATACACGTTCTTACACTAATAAGAAGAAATTGTAACAAAAAACTCACCGAGATTATCTCTTTCAAGCCAGCAAGACTTCCAAGCTTGGACCCACAGCTCCGAATTTATAGGTATCCCCTTGGGTTGAAACCAGAAAGACTGAAATTACTTTTGAAAAAACTATTGAAAATATCGAATTTATGAAATTTTACAAAATCATTAGCTATAATTTAATCAAATAAATTTTATCTAAGAATCAATATGGGTACTAAACAAACAAATAGACACAACTTCAAAATTATAAGAAGAAATTTTAACAAACAATTTAAATAAATAATCACTTTCAAGACTAGGATTTGCCTAGGGTTCAACTTCGGTGCTCTGAATTTATTTTCCTGAAAATATTGAAATTGTATTTTGAATTGTATTTGTATTATTGAATTAGCATTGTTCAAAGCTAATAAACCTATAAAGATAACAACTGAAATGATATTATGAGTTTAATAATATGCTAAACCCTTAAAAATGTATGAATAATTTTGAGCATAATAATTTGGCCACCTACTGTACATATAATACAAATGGATTTTCAGTATAATATCTAAATAAATGTGTACTTACATTTCTCGGCTAAGATGGACCGTAGTAGAGATATTTTAATAGAAGTTGATCTAGAAAGTAAAATTTAGTCAGAATTAGTAAAATAAAACATAAATGACACATTTGCAAAATTAAATAGGAAGAAAAAGTGAAACTTTTTCAATACTCTGTACACTGTTTGCAGTTTTGGTGAACTAATTTATTTATTAAATGGTGATTCAAAACACACCTAATTGCTAGTTTATTATTTTTTACGATAGAACCGAATTCAAATCTCTAAAAAATGAAAATTTTTTGAAAAATTTTGCATTTTATTAACCAGAAGATCTGGAGGTACAAAATTTGATTTTACATTATTTTACTATCTAATGGAATTATCTAGAAATATTTATAGATATATTTTATATGTACTATAACATATCTATATAATAAAAATGAATTTCTTTTTCTTTGTAAGTGCAGATCTCTCAAATGCCTGGACCGATTTGGCTAATTTTTTTTTTTAATGTTCGTAATAGTCCAATTCAGGTTAATTCGTAAAAAAATTGAAAAGATGCCCGGAAAATTGGAAAATTCAGGAAAAACTAAAAAAAAATTCAGGTTAGCCAACATAGCTTGCCAAACAATAAAAGAACTAAACTAGCAGAACTAAACATGTGTTGGCGGCCCTGTTTGTCAGATTTTTTAATGTCATTCATTCTTAAGAGCATAGGTAATAGAGTTCTAACCCCATTATCGTTGAAGAAGAATTTAATAATGCAACAAAGATTTAAAAAAACTATCTAATTTTTTTTAAAGTACATTTAAAAACAAAAATTAAAAAAATAAACTGCAACCGATCGTTGCTAAACTTTATCCAAATTTATTTGAAATATTAATATGTTTATTTCTTTATTATTAATCAGATATCACTTGCAATTTGCAGTTCATGTTGACTTTAATTCAAAAATAATGATGGATTCTCATTTAACAGTCGAGGAATAACCATTCTACATTCGATTTT
>JAKCPI010030387.1:0-17808 GCA_023213315.1 Euborellia annulipes
CCCCAGGGCGAACTTTTTTTTTTTTTTTTACTAAAAAATATTCACACTTTTTCTCATTCACACTCACACCACACACACATTCATACAGTCTTTTCGGCAATCTTAGGCCATATAAGCTTCTGACGATAACCGTTGTAGAGAATGTACCCATTGTGGGGTCAGGCATTAGTATTTAAGCCATCTGGAATCCAAATGGCTTAAATAAAATCATCGGACTGCCTGGGTCCGAACCCGCGACGTTTGGTATAGGAGGTAGGCGCGTTACTTACTACGCCAAACCCGGAGGCCAGGGCGAACTTTAAAGATAAGTTTACTTGATTAGGAGCAAGTGCACAAAACTTGAAAACGACTGTAGAAGCGTTGTACATAAATTTATATTTTCAATAATAAAAATGAGTAGGAACCAACCGAATATCTGGTTTCGGTTACGGTTTCGGCCAGTTTCGGCCAAAAATGATGGTTTCGGCTGGGTAGTTTGCGGTTTCGGCCAAAAAGTGGCCGAACCTTTTCGGCCGGCCGAAACCAGAGAGTCTGAAAAAATGGGATGAGACTCGCATGCAAAAAAAAAAGTCAAATAATTTGCTCTTGAGGGAGAAAAAAAAAATTTTAGTCTCCCTAAAAAAAGGTAAAATGATTTTCACGGAGAGGGAAAAAAAAAAATTCAAAAAAAAAAAAAAGTAAAATGAAAAAAAATTTGGTAGGAAATACAAGGTTTCGGTTTCGGTTACGGCTTTCGGGCCGAAACTAAGGTTGAGACCGAATATTCGGTTTCGGTTGAAAATCTTGTTTCGGTCGGACCCTACAAATGAGGCCCTTTTTTTTACTTTCTCTTACCTATGTATATATGTAATCTTCTTTCTTTATATATAAAATTCTTCTGTACGTGTGTATGTGACTGAACTCCTCCTAAACGACTGAACCAATTATGATTACGAAATTTTTTGTATGTTTGTTTGTGAGAATCCCGGACAGGTTTTGATTCAATAAATAACAATAAGTCAATGAGTAATTAACCGCCAAAATAAGAAAAAAATTAAAATTAGGTGAAAGGGTGCACATGGTAACAAAAGTATAATATATTTACCCATGCTTTGACGATTTTTACTTTCTTACCTATGTATATATGTAATATATATATAGAGAGAAAGTATTGGATTCATGTCAAAAAATTCGATGTCGAGATTTTGATGGATCTTCACGTTTTGAGGTCCCCTGAATCCAAAAAAAGTGGTTTTCGCGACATGGTCTTGTCTGTGTGTCTGTGTGTGTGTGTGTCTGTGAACAAAATATCTCAAGAACGAAAAGAGCTAGGAGGTTGAAATTTTATATTTAAGTTAGGCACCCCCATGGGACGTGACACGAAGCTTTTGAACAAAATCGACCAAAGAGTACTAGTACTTTACTGATGCACTTTTTCAGTTTTTTTCGATTTTCTCAAAATTTGCTCCAACGATTTTTTTTAAAATTCAAAATCAATTATTTTTTAGATTCTCTTTAAAATGTATATTCTCATTTTGTGATTGAAATCTTCTGAAGACCACTTTACTCTTGTTCTCCATAGAAAAGATAGGAGAAATGGTTGCCATGGTAACAACATATAAATATTTTGCCATACTTATAAATTTTACATCTTGAAAATCGAATGTACCCTACTGTCGGAAACTAAAAACAGGCGACACAAAAAATCTGGGGTGAAAAGCACAGTACACAACTTTCGATTACCGAAGGTAAGAGAAAGTTGTGTGCTGTGCGCCAGTCACACCAGATTTTTTTATTTGAAATTCCTATCGGGATCCCCGTACTTTCGTGCACGAAGAACACACTAAAGCCAACCGGCCTCTGGCCTAGCCATCTACCGGCACCCCGTGAAGTTACTTCATTTCCTATCTCTAACTCCTCCTCCTGCGTTCGTCTCTAGCTAGTTAGTTAATTAATCCTTATTTCTGGTTCCAACCGGCTCCTTTTATCCAGCCTCTTCTATGCTAGGGAGGATGTCCTAGTTTGAGGAGGGACTCCCTCAGCACCGGCGTGTAGCCTACTCCTTTCGAAGAATGCATCACTGAGAGGGAACCTTCTTTACGTCCCTTCCACAGGACGGGATGTCAAAGCAACCCCCCCTCGTAGAGTTGCCTGGGGGCTATTGTGGTGAGATCCAATATTCCAATCCAGGGCTTGCTTGAAGATTTGTTTACATTAAATAAATATTTTTTATTTAATGAAAAAATCCCGCACGCCAAGGATTTGAACAGGGATCTTCTTTGCAGAAGCCGACACCCTAACTCACTACACCAGCGAGCCTCCACAAATGAGGTCTATAATTAAAACCTCTCATAATAATAATAATACAAACCACAAAACCTTTAATAAAAAACATATACGTACTTGAACCTTGCAATAAAAATGACTTGAGATAAAGTTCTTTTGGTTAAACAGTCATATCTTTTTTTTTTACTTTCTCCTTTTTTCTTTATAAATAAAACAGAAAAAGAAAAAACTTTTAAATGATGAATATAATTATTATTTTATTTATTTTTTTCTCTCAAAGTTGTAATCTTGTTTTAAGTATTATCCAATCCAATAAAGTTTTAATTATTTTCTCGACCCATGCTTATTCATGTGTGTCCTTTTTGTCCTGGCGTTGAAAGCGCCAGAGCCACTCGACGAGCACTCATTTATTCTAGAGAGAGAAAAAAGCGGAGCCATTTGAGAATAGAGATGAGACAGAGCCTCTGAGAGAGGATACTCTCTAATGAGATCAACTTTTGTCTGAGTTTGTTCCATCAGAAAGGATGAGTTTGTTCAAGTTTATTTATGCTGATTCTCCAAATAAGTATTAAATTTAATCACTTTTGATTGCGGGATAGAAAGTCCTTTGCGTTTCATAAGACATCTTTTGAACTCGGCTTAATATTTATTTATTATTTAATGGATATTGAAAAAAAAGAAAGAGAAAAAAAGAGTAGCAAAGAGATTTTTTTTTAATATTATTGATGCAGAAAGATTCGCTTTCATATTTGAAGAAAAAAAAGATTTTGTTCCAAAAAAATCTGGTGTGACTGGCACAGCACACAACTTTCTCTTACCCTTCGGTAATAGAAAGTTGTGTTCTGTGCTTGTCACACCAGATTTTTTGTGTCGACATATATTTAGTTCCCGATAGCACCTAGTTTACTTGATTTTAAATGTTGACTGCTTCAAATAAACTATGGTTATTTGTCAAAATTTTAACCTCATATTTGGACATTTTGTACACAACATATGAATCGTCAGATGCAAAATTTCATAAGAATTGGAAAAAAATTTTAATGCCTAAAAGTTCTAGGGGACCCCTTGAATCGAAATTAACATACAAATCCCTATAGGAAATTAACATTGTTCTTGCAAGATGAGGTGGGAAGGGTTTGGAAAGAGTAGAGAGAGACGATAATGTTTGTTGGGAGAGAGACTTGTGTTTTCTTGAAACAATTAAAGCACAAATAAATTTAAAAAAATGGGAATTTTAATAATTGATTTTTAATTAATAAAAGGAAAAAATATTTAAATTTTGTTACCATGACAACCATTTTCTATCTTCCCTATGAAGTACAAGAGTAAAGTGGTCTTCAGAAGATTTCAACCGCAAAATGAGAATATACATTTGAAAGAGCATCTAAAAAATAATTGATTTATGAATTTTAAAAAAAATCCTTGGGGGGAATTTTGAGAAAATCGAAAAAAACTGAAAAAGTACATCAGTAAAGTACTAGTACTTTTTGGCCGATTTTGATTAAAAGCTTATTTTGAGATCCTTCAAAGGTACCTAAGTTAAATATAAAATTTCAACCTCGTAGCTCAACTCCTTCATGCTTAAAATTGTCCACACACACACACACACACACACCCACCCACCCACCCACCCACACACAGACAGACCAATTCGCGGGACCCACTTTTTTGGACTCAGGGGACCTCAAAACATGTATATCCATCAAAATCTGGACATCGAATTTTTGACATGATCCAATACTTTCTCTCTCTATATATATTCATATATAGGGTATGAGAAAGTAAAAATAAATAAAAATCCAGTATTTTTTTTTTTTTTTTTTTTTTGGAATGGGTGCATAAGGTCCGAAGACCTATAACGACCTCACAGTCACATGCACCAGGAAGAAAATAAAAATAAAAGGAGAAGCATAAGTGGAAACCCAACTGAGGGAACTGAGAAGATGCTTGTTGAGGTTAGACTTGAAGTCTGAAGATTGTAGAAGGGGAAAGGGGAAGATAGACGTAGGAGCTTGTTCCAATCACGGGAGATCATGGATAAAGGAAGAATGAAATTGATTTGTTCTGTTAGTCAGATCTGAACAGCATAGGGATGCTGGGAAGATGCCTCTCTTGTGTTCCGTGAATATGTTGCATTGGGTGGGATAATTGATTTTAATTCGGCAGAGCATTGACTATGGTAATACCTGTAGAAGAGAGATAAGTGAAGATGACTCTTCTTCTATGAATGAGTATAATTAATAAATTCAAAATGAATGGTGATTTTGACTAGGACCTTCTCGGGATTACAGGAAAATTATTTTCATCCCGAAATTTCTCTAACTTTTTGAGTTATTAATTTTTAAAGTTATGATTTCTCCCATAGGAAATGTGTAGAGAAATATTTATGAATTCTTTTCATTTGTGTATTCCATGAATGTAAACAAATCTTCAAGAAGACACTGAATTGGAATGAAATAATAATAATAATAATAATTTTCTTTTGCCCTCGGGGCTTGGTATAGAGGTTAGGGTGCTAACCTCGTATACCAAACGTCGCGGGTTCGGGCCCCAGGCAGTCCGATGATTTTATTTAAGCCATTTGGATACCAAATGGCTTAAATAAGAATGCCTGGACCCTAAAAAATATATATTCATAACGGTTATCGTAAATGTCTTATATGGCCTGAGTTGCCGAAAAGACAGTGTGAATGTGTGGTGGTGTGAGTGTGAATGAAAAAAGTGGTGAATGTTTTTTTAAAAAAAAAAATAATATTCTTTTCATAATTAAGAAGAAAAGGCAGGGGGGCCTAAACGTGAAGCTTCTCATAATTTAGAAAAGCCGAGGGTCCGCCGCAGGCGGCCGAGAAGCTGGAGGGGCGTCGCGGCTAGTATATAAAAAATTGGGGCGAAGTCCAAATTTGGACTCCAGTGGTTTAACTTATCAAAGTTAAAAAAAAAAAATAGTCCCTGGACTGTAGCACTCTCCCATCTTGTCTCTTCTGCATTGGGTCAAGGGTTCGCATCTCGTTGCATACGTCAAATATTTATTTTAATTGAATTGGCTACCAATCAATTGAAATAATTCTATATAGGCAAAAAATTCTTTTGAACTTTTGTACTTTCTCCTTCTTATTATTATTATTCTCTATAGTCTAATAGAGCGAGGGTATGTAATATTTAAATAAGGTTTATAAGCTTATACAATAGAGATATTATCAGCACGTCATTAATGTCAATTTGTTTCTTTAATCTCTCAATCAGAAATGATCTCTCTCTCTCCTCTTTCTCACGCACACCCACATAGAAGACAACAAAGAATAGGTGAGGAGCCATTTCTCACCTGCGCCTGCTCCTATCCTTATGTAAATGTCTATGGCGTATCAATCATGTCGGCAGCTTAGCTTAGGGAGGGGCTATTAAACAAAAAAAAAAAAGAACCCAAGGGACCGGATAATCCGTGGTGGGCTGGGGACGTCAGGCGCAGGCAGAGGACACTCATTGTTACGACTGGTGATTTATTCCAGTCATTTGTTGTTGAGAAGAAGAAAAATCAAACGAACGTCACGTGACAACGTAAGACAACTCAATAAAAAAAATGAACGAAATAATTTGCTTGTCAAATAGGCCTAATGTTTCTACTATTCTTATCCAGGACTGATCCTAATGTCATTTTTATTTTTTGGGTTTATATAAATTTAAATAAAAATAGTCAATGAGGCTGCAAAACTTTTCACGGCCTTCTTAATCAGAGCATATGGAATATCAGAAGGTAACGGAGGAGGGGGGGGAATGTGGGGTGTTGTAGTGGCGGAGAGGCAGTGACACATTCAAGAAAAGGAAGTTGATTTAACTCCGAATTAAATTAGAATTAATAAAGAACTTTTGTATGTTATTATGGGAGTTTTTAATTATAATTTGTATAAATTATTTATTAATAAAAATTGGTGTGATGGTCGCACAGCATCCAACTTTTCTGAACTTCGGTAATCGAAAGTCGTGTTTGAGCTAGTCACACCAGATTTTTATATATATCTGCTTTATTAGTAAAGTGTCTAACTGCACTTTTTTCGAAAATCATTTTTTGTATTTTCTGTGCCTGAACTGGGTAAGAGCGCAATTCAAATTTTTTAGTTCGAAAAGAGTTTAATAGTGAGCTCTAACAATGACAATTAAATGTTTTTTTGGCTCTCCTGAAAATAAACAAAAATGGAGTTAGACTGTAATTAGAACGTCGATATTTAATATCCGAAAGACGGTACCCATGGGAACCTGTCTTTCCTATCAAGTACAAGAGTAAAGTATCTTCAGAAGATTTAATGGCGAAATGAGAATATACATTTTAAGAGCATCAAAAATGATTGATTTATGAATCTATATATATAATTTACTAACGTCCGTCTATCTGTCTGTCTGTCAGTCCTTCTGTCACGCTCTATTTAGGAAACTTCCCGTTGGAATTTTGAAATGAAATTTTATATGCATGAAGAGGACCTTTTAGGGATTACAGGAGAATTATTTTCATCCCGAAATTCTTTTAAATTTTTGAGTTATTAATTCTTAAAGTTTCAGTTTCTCCCATAGGAAATGTATAGAGAAATATTTATGTATTCATTGCATTTGTGTATTCTATGAATGTAAACAAATCTTCAAGCAGGCACTGAATTGGAATATTAATGATAATTTTTTTTTTGTCATTATTAAGAAAAGGCGAGGGAGGGGGTCCAGGAGGGGCCTCAAAACGTGTATATCCATCAAAATCTCGACATCTAATTTTTGACAAGAATCCAATAGTACCGATATGTATATTACCATATACATATAGGTAAGAAGAAAGTAAAAATGAATAATGAAAGGGAGAGAGAGAGAGTAGGTTTTTACGAGGCGGACGGACAGAGAGAGAGAGAGAGAGAGAGAGAGAGAGAGGGAGAGAACAAGGACTTGTCACGCCGTTCCCACACAAAGCCACTGAAATTTCATGCGTGCCATCAGTACTCGTTTTTTCACTGATTTTATTTCGTAATCAACAAGCTAAATTTATTAGGTTGGACTCCCCGGCTTCCTGGGCGCCTTTTTTTTTTTCTTTAATTTTTACTACACAACATGAAAACATCCGGCCTTTTTGGGATTTATTTATTAAGTGTGGCCGGATTGAATTCTGAACCAGACTAATTCGACCAATTAATTCCTACAATGGACACGATTTCCAAGTCGATATCCTAATCGGCGTGGGAATTTTTTTTTTTCTATTATTCCTTATTGTAACACGATTAATTATTATGCTCAAGACATTTTAACTTTATGATGTAAGTTCCAAAATTGCATTTTAAATGTTGACTGCTTGAAATGCTTCAAAATTTTAATCTCATATTTGATATTTTATACACGATAGAGAATCCTAAACAAATACAATATTTCCCTTCCCTTTTGAAGCGAAATTAACATGCAAATCCCCATAAGGATTTAACATTGGCTCTATGGAAGGAAGAGCCGGAAAATGAATTTGAAAAATCTGAAATACTACAACAGTAAAGTGTACTTCAAACAATTTTCACGAAAAATTTTACTGATATACTTTTTAAAGAGCATTTAAAAAATAATGGAGTTTTGAATTCAATCAAAATTGTTGGAGTCAATTTTGAGAAAATCGAGAAAAACTGTAAAAAGTACATGAGTAACTAAAGTACTAGTAGTTTTCGGCCGATTTTGTCCAAAAGCTTATTTTCACGCTTCAGGGAAGGTGTTAACTTCATACACAGTCCAATTCGCGGAACACGTTTTTTGGATTCATGGGACTTCAAAAAGTGTATTTCTATCAAAATCTCACCATCGAATTTTGGACATAATCGCAATACTTTCTCTATATATTTCATATACAGGTAAGAGAAAGTAAAAAATTAATAAAATAAGCAAAAAATATTTTTAATTGTTGTCAAAACTTCAAAACTTCTTATTTTTATATTGTATCATGCGTATATAAACTTAAATCCTTTTATAAATTAATAGAAATTATTCCTGTTTAAAATTTAAAATAATAATTATTTTATAACAAGTTATTATAGGTAAATCGGAGGAAGTGGGTAGGGGAGGGGGGAGGGGCATAAAATAAAATCATTAAATTAAACAGGAGATTTTTGATTTCCAGTTTAAATATGTCATAAAAATAACAACAAAAATAAGAAATTAGCGATGATTTTATTTTGTATCGAGCCGAAGACACTTTGAACTGCGACCATTAGTGTTCTATCTATTTGGGTGGCTGATGCTCTAATCTGTTGCAGTATCCAATTTTTTTTTGTATCTCACTACTTTTCCTTTTCTAGAGGTAATGATAAAAGAATGTAAATCTTTGTTAAGAATCGATATTTCTTTTTATCCATGGAGCATTTCGTTTGAGGTTCCATCAGAAGGATTCTCCTTTTTGTGAGTAAAGTTGACCGTTCTGTTTATATCGACTTATTAATAAACAAAGTACATATAAGGAAAAGATAATTTTGATTCAAGAAGAAAAAATTTAAATTAAGATATTAAAATTTGAAAAATATTTAAATGAACTAAAAAAGAAAAAAAAATTAATTTTATTTTAGAGCTTCCTCTTTACTATCTTCTAATCAGATTACAAATAAAATTGAATTAAACATAATCTTTGGATATAAAATCATAAGATCTGGTTTTATATTCATATTAATTATTCTATTAAATTGACTTGAGGATAATTTACATTTTTATAAAAGGAACTGCAAACATTGAAGCATCACCGTTGAAGTAATCTCGAGGAACAAAGTACTGTAATAATATATAGGCTTTGTATCGAAGTTAATTAACTAGAAATCGATAAAATGGACACAGCTATTTAGTGATTATGTGATGATGTATCAATTTGTTTTGTTGTATAATTGAAACATATCACCACGTGTTTTTATTTAATTTCACATACTAATAATGACCACCGAGTGTGTCAGTAAAATATCTCGAATAGTTAAATAGCATATCATACATATTTATTTTGTAACAAGTGTACAATTTTTATAAATAAGAATGTATTTTTATTTTCTCTTACCCTATATATTTTATAATATGATGGATATTCTTACAATTAATTGTTACAATATAGGATATTGGAGTATTATTTAATAATTTTCTATAAATTTTATAATTTGCACCGTTAATTAAAAATATTACTGAATATCTTGTATTGTAAAATATAAGTATATCCATCATTTTATAAAAAAAATATATTCTTATTGTACAATTGTTAAAAAATAAATATTTATGACCATAAGACCTAGGAAAGGTCGCGATTAGCGACAGAAACGTCGACAATTAACAAATAAATAAAAATTATTTCTAACCTCGTATACCAAAAGTCGCGGGTTCGGAGCCCAGGCAGTTCGATAATTTTATTTAAGCCATTTGGATGCCAAATAGCTTAAATAAGAATGCCTGGACCCACAATCGAAATATTATACAAATAACGAGTATTGTTTAAAGTCTTAAATGGCCTTTGTTGCCGAAAAGACTGTGCGAATGTGTGTGTGAGTGTGAATGAGAAAAAGTGTGTTAAAAAAAAAAGAATTTAAATTCCAGGCTGCTACATTGCCTATCTCCATTTTATTTAAATATATAATAAAGAAATTATTTATAGTCTATTAAAATATATTTATGAAATATTAATAAAAATAATAAGCAGACAAAAAGGCCCAGTGCATTGGCGTAGCCAGAAATTTTTGATGGGGGGGGGGATCAAGAAATCTTTTTCAAAAATTTAAGATTATTTTAGGGTATTTATAAATCATTTTGGTTTGTTTTTTTAGCTAGAGTAAATTATTATATTTTACTTTCTCTTACCCTTTGTGAAATATAATTTGTATTAAATATTTAGTCATGCCTTGGGTCTCATATGGGGGGTTTGAACCCCCAATCCCCCCCCTGGCTACGCCTATGGTCCAGTGGCAGACGTCCAGGAAGCTTTCGGATTGGCTAGAACCTCCACGATCTTGACGCCATCTAGTCGAACAGCTTTTTTTTGTCCTTAAATTTTTACTTTCTCGTTATTATAGGACTCTATTAAAATTTGAATGGAATTAGGGGGAGGGTGCTAGAAGGGGGGCGGAGATAATTTGCCATACCCTAAAAGTGTTTATTGCTAAGAAATAAAGTTTATTCAAATAAGGCAGATAATAAATAAGAAGTGAGGTTATTTTTCTTCTCCTATTTAATCGAGAAGGGGAGGGGAGAGAGAGAGAGAGAGAGAGAGAGAGATACTCTAATGGCCCTCGTAGTTTTCGTTTTCTCCACTCAACGAGAGTCAAATCAACTGAAATGTGAGAATTTGATGATGATTCGCCAATTGATGGGAACAAATCAGCCAGAAGAACAACAACCTAAATGCTTTTGTCCTCATTTGGTGAAAAGCACTTTCTGGAGAAAAGAAGCTGAGCCTGGAAGGGAAGGGTGACCCAACTTGAGACGGACGACATCCTCTTGGCACTCGTTCAAGCCCGAGAAGAGCTTTCCATAACACACACAAGCAAGATTCGCCACCATTTTATTTATATTGTCCTTTTATATTCAGAAGCTGAAGCACACTCCAATCGGTGGTACTAACAGAGAGAGAGGCATGTCCATTTTAGATAAAATCGGTCATCCGGTTTTATTTTTTATTTAACACTTGGCTAGACTAGTAGCGATAAATTTTTCGCCATATATCTCATCTTTTGTTGGTTATTTTGTAACAGCCTTAGGATATCATCACAAACAAAATCATTTATATCTCGAATAGTATTTATAGATTCATCGTTTAGCCCCTTGGGGGGACACTCAAATATTACGTCATCACTCTAAAGGGGAAGGGAAGGGGGTATCACATTTTTTTTATTATTATTAATACACATTTCTATGAGGAGCCAACATTCAGAATTTTATTTTAGTATTGACATTTGATATATATATTTTTTTATAATTTAAAAAAAAATTGGCCCTCGGGCCTTGGTTGGTTTAAATAAATATGCCTGGAGCCCAAATTTATATATTAACAAAATATATATCTTATTTAGCCTGAGTTGCCAAAAATACTGCGTGGATGTGTATATGGGAAAAAAGTGTGAGAATGTTAAAAAAAAATCTGGTGTGACCAGTACGGTGCACAACTTTCTCTTACCCTTCGGTAAAACAAAGTTGTGTTCTGTGCGCCAGTCACACCAGATTTTTTGCCTCGAGATATATTTAGTTGCTCTTAGCACTAAAGTTCCAAACTTGACCACCCGATTCATAGATGGCGCTGAGCTACGAATGCTTCCACATCATTAAAGTGTACTTGAAACGAATTCCACGAAAAATTTCACTGATATACTTTTTAAAGAGCATCTAAAAAATAGTTCATTTATTAATTTTAAACAAAATCCTTGGAGCGAATTTTGAGAAAATCAAAAAAAAACTTGAAAAGTATATCAGTAAAGTACTAGTAGTTTTTGGCCGATTTTGTTCAAAAGCATATTTTCCCGCCTCAGGTGGGGTGCTAAACCTAAATATAAAATTTCAACCTCGTAGCTCCTATTTTTATTCCTATGAAGTACAGTGAGCGCCACAAATCAAGTGCCCAACTGATAGCTATTAGCCTTAAGTATATGGTATAATATAAGGTAAATGGTAAAATAATTTTAAATTTGAAAAAGTAAAATAAAATCATTTTTTACGTTTTACCTATTTGGTCATTAAAATTATTTCACTATACACCATATACTATACCATATACTTAAGGTTAAAGCTATCAGATGGGGACTTAATTGTGGCACTCAATGTACAAGAGTAAAGTGTTCAAAACACTTCAAAGGTAAAATGAGAATATACATTTTAAAGAGGATGTTAGAAATAGTTCATTTATGAATTTTAAACAAAATCGTTGGAGCGAATTTTGAGAAAATACAGACATAGACCTATGGGGGTGGAAAAAGTAGAATCTAGATTATTAGCACAATTCTAGCTGGTCTAAATAAATGTACCCTGGATCCTATATTGGCATAATTTAGAGTCGTTTAAAGTCTATATGGCCTAAGAAGCTGAAAAGTCTATTGAGAAAAAATCTGATGTGACTGGTCGCACAGCATAAAACTTTCTCTTACCTTTAGTAAGAGAAAGTTGTGTTCTGTGCTTTTCACACCAGATTTTTTTGTGTCGAGATATATTTAGTTTCCGCCGATATATTAGAATTCAAAATGTAAAATTTATAAACTCATCTCCTACATTTAGAATCGACATTTTATTCCATTCTAATGCAAAAGCAAAAAGTTTTTTTTTTCTCTCTCTTTCTTTAATAAAAGAGAAAAAGAAATAAAGAAAGAGTTATCAAACTAATGAAATCGTTTGTCCATCGAGAGAGAGAGGCCTTGGGAATTAATTCGGTTGTAAGGAGGGCTTCCGAAACAGAATCTTGAAGAGAACATTTAATGAAAGGCCCTCTCGGCGTGCCCGGACAAAGCGGCTCGGGGCTTAAAGGCTTGCAAGAGAGAGAAAAGCTCCCCCTCCCCCCCTCCCCCTCCCCCTCCTCCTCCTTATTGTCCGGTGTCTTTGCATAGCTCTGTAATAAATCACATTTTGTTGTTGGCTTTGTGATCACACACAACTAAAAAAAGAAAAGTACCTAAATAAAAAAAAAAATTCTCTAGATTAATCATAGCGTTTTGTGCCTGGCCAGCCGATTAATCAAGCTTGCTTCGTTCGCCTTTGTCCCCCCCGGTCCCGTCTGTCTGTTTGTCCGTCCCGTGTGCTTTTCACGGCAAATAAAAATGCCAGAAACGATAAGAAAGAGAAATAGAGAAAAGAAAGGGAAAAAAAGTATATAAAAGAAAATGAACTTATTTTTTTTATCCAATACATTCACAGTCATTGGATAACATTAAAGCGGTATTACCGCAATTCAAAACTTTGCTTATTAAATAGAAGAAAATCTAAAATTTATACAGGGTGTCCACTAAACGACTCTCTGATTTTGAACCCAAAAACAAAAGGTATGTTTATTTTGAAATCTGTAAAAACAGAAGTTTCGAAATTAGTTACAAATGTTGTCGACATGTGGCGCTATACTGCGCCCCTATAAAGAGATTCTCTAAAGCCTAGAGAGATCAGTTGAAACTTGAAAAGGAAACAAAAAGGTCCATTTAAATACTATCTAATAACACTAGTCGACAAGGTTTTTTTCACAAGAAATCTGATTAGTGAATCTAGTGCATTTTTTCATTCTGAATTCAGATATGTAGTTAGAATTTTTCCATCAGGCACAGTTTTAGAGATAAGAGAAAATAGATTTTGATAGAAAATGTGCTCTAAAACGGCTTTTATTTAGAATGTTCAAATTATTTTTAACGCGGCACCCCGTCAAATTATGCAGATAGTTAGAATACATATAAAGTTTTAAGTTTCATTCCAATCGGAGGTCATTTAGACGTGCCGCAAACGGCTTAAAGTTTAGAAAAATCGAAATTTTCAAGATTTTTTTTGCTTTGGTCACCCCTAATACAATTTTAGATATCCCTGAATGCAAAAAACATATATTTACGATATTCTATAGTTCTTTGGCTTTCTAAAAATCATTCATTCGTAAAAATCTGTTAATTATTAACGAAATTATTAATAAAAACGTCAGCAAAGAAAAAACACAAGTACACTCACTGGACGAAAAAATGGACTTCTTTTTCTTTTACAAGTATAAAGAAAGATATGAGATTCTAGAAATATTTTTTTTTTTAATAATATTTAATAAAGTAAGTGCCCGGGAACCTATATTCAGAGAAGATACATTAGCTTCTCGTTGATAGGGTTCGCTTTTTTAATTCAATTGAAGTCTATTTTTTTCGTCCAGTGAGTGTACTTGTGTTTTTTCTTTGCTGACGTTTTTGTTCATAATTTCGTTAATAATTAACAGATTTTTACGAATGAATGATTTTTAGAAAGCCAAAGAACTATAGAATATCGTAAATATATGTTTTTTTCATTCAGGGATATCTAAAATTGTATTAGGGGTGACCAAATCAAAAAAATCTTGAAAATTTCTCTTTTTCTAAACTTTAAGCCTTTTGCGGCACGTTTAAATGACCTCCGATTGGGATGAAACTTAAAATTTATATGTATTCTAACTATCTGTATATTTTTACGGGGTGCCGAGTTAAAAATAATTTGAACATTCTAAATAAAAGCCGTTTTAGAGCACATTTTCTATCAAAATCTATTTTGCTCTATATCTCTAAAACTGTGCCTGATGGGGCAAAACTGAAATGATATTTGAATTCAGCATGAAAAATACTTCTAGAATTTCATATCTTTATTCTTGTGAAAGAAAAAAAGTTCATTTTTGTCGACTAGTGTAATACAAGTGATTAGGGAATATCCCATCCTATTTGTCTGAAATGAGGGAGTTACTTATATATCAACATTTTTAAACAAAGTAAAGACCCTAAAAAAAGGTCAAATGAAAAAATAATCAATTGTTTACGTAAGCTGAGTCGGGGAGGAAGGGTTGACGATTTTGATACAAAGAAATGGATGAAGCAGGGATGCCAGACGCCTTCAATACGCGGGACAATCCCACACAAGAGAGATTTGTCCCGCGTCCCGCAAATACATTCATATGTCCCGGTGAAAAAAAAAATCGGAAATTTGACTTCTCGGGAAATCCCCTATTTTTGATTGCAGACGAGACTGAACCTGAGCTCAATAAACAGAAATATATCACAGATTACAGTTTACTGGTGTGTGTGTTTATTGTTGTTACATATTCTAATTCCGTACACAGTGTTTAAGATAAAATTTCTTTTTTTAAAATTTTCACATTAAAAAGTTTCTTAATTTTCATTTTTTTATTTTTTTTTATTTCTTAAAACATTCACACTTTTTTCTCATTCACACAGTCTTTTCGGCAACTTAGGCCATTTAAGACTTTGACGATAACCGTTATTTATTTATGAATTTGTCTATATATTGTGGTCCAGGCATTCTTATTTAAGCCATTTGGTATCCAAAGGGCTTAAATAAAATCATCGGACTGCCTGGAGTCCCGAACCCGCGACGTTTGGTATACGAGGTTAGCACGCTAACCTCTACACCAAGCCCCAAAGGGCGCTAATTTTAAATTTATTCCAATTTTTGAATTTTGTCAACATCTCGGCCGGGGGGGGGTAAAACTATGTGCTGCAATTATAGCGTCACCTGAGGCAATATTTTGCAACTATCGTAATTTTGATCAATTTTTACAGCTTTTCAATGTTTGAGCCTTAATTAAAAATAGAATTTAAAACCTGTTAAATAGGTAATAATTATTATTTTCCGCGAGAAAACGAAACTCGTTTTAAACTTTTTTCCCTATACAAAATTCATATCATTTTTACCTTTATTTAAGTAAATTTTTTCTCGTGACACAAATCATCAGTGATCCTCTATTTTCCATTTTTTCCCTCTTGCGAAAATCATATCAAACTTTTTTTGTGCGAATCTCATCCCATCTTTTTCAAACTCAGGTTTCGGCTTGATTTTGGCTGAAACTGGCCGAAATTGTAACCGAAACTTCGGCCTGTTCCTAATATTAATAGAGAAGGAAGAGAGAGAGAGAGAGAGGAGTTCTCTCTTTTTCAGATCCTCTTTAATCCGACCTTGAACTCAATGAAAGGGTCAATAGAAAGAGAAAAAAGAATTAATCGAAAAATCAATCGTACCAGTTTTACATTTCTCTTACCTACTGTCTATACTGAATCTATATAATAGGCCTAGAGAGAAGGTATTGTGACCGCAAGAAGATTTCAACGGAAATATACGTTTTGATGTTTCAAGGAGTATGACAAGCTTGAAGATTATCCCAGGATCGGAAAGTCGCTTTGTGATTGCAATTAATGAAATTGGCCTGGAAAATGTTCATCTTCTTTATTCTTTTCCCCAAAAATATTTCATACTCTTATAAAAGAAAAATATGTCAATATGGAGGAATTTAGTCTTCTTTCTTAACTAATTATGGTAGAATGCGCGATTTGAGTTTAGTCACACCAGATTTTTTTTATTATATAGCAAAATCCAATTTCCTGCATGTTTAATTTAAATTTCCTTTTCAAAGTTGATTCAATTTTTTTTTTTAGTTTTAGGCCTTATTGAGCCTACAAACTCTCACATGGTAAGAAGTAAATTTATTATTTCTTTCATTATTACCAGAAAGAATTCGACAAATGCGGGATCAGCAATTAAATATTTTATAGTTCAAGTTGGTGGGTTCAATTATTATACTTTCAAGAATTTTTATAAGTATAAAAGCCTACTATTATTTGTATATCAGAAGGAATCTAGTAATTAGGTAGTTTGTAATTTGAAAATGCTCTCTTTGATCAATAAGAACCAATCTAGCAATTTGTTAATTGAGTATTTATAAATCTGAGCAGGATGGAGGCCGGGAATGAAATCAGACAAAAATTTTTAAACTTATTCTTTCTTCATTTCAATCGTCGACGTTTCGGACGCAAATCGCGTCCTTCCTCAGGACCTATAATCAATGAGACAAAAATGTATGATGAAAGTTAACAAAAGTTTTAAATAGATTTTCAAACATTTTACAATTGAAAGTTAGTATAATATACATGGGTGTATTTTTTTAACAATATAACATCACCATTGAAGGGGTGTAATGCATTATTTAAAATTGTATACGTTCGAGATAATGCGCCCTTTAATTGTTAAAAAATACACCCATCTGTATTGTACTGTCTTTCGATTTAAGTTGCCCTCGGGCTTGGTGTAGTGGCTAGCGTGCTATATGCCAAGGGTCGCGGGTTCGGATCGCAGGCAGTCCGATGATTAAGCCATTTTGATACCATATGGCTTGAATAAGAATGCCTGGACCCCCAATAGATATATTCATTAATAACCGTTATCGTAAAAGACTTATGCCTGAGATGACGAAAAGACTGTGGTTGTGTGTTTGGAAAAAAGTGTGAGTGTTTTTAAAAAATAAAAATAATTGTAAGTTATTTGAAAATGTATTTAAAATTTTTGTTAACTTTCATCAAACATTTTTGTCTCATTGATCATAGGTTCTGAGAAAGGGCGCGATTTGCGTCCGAAACGTCGACGATTGTAATAAAGGAAATTAGATAAAGATTAACTTAAAATTTGTTGTATGCTCTCATTTGCTATATGCATATACACTTGCTTATATGCTCATATTTATCAATTATATTGCCATTGCCTCATTATTGGAACAATAGGTAAGTATTTATTTAATTTCTTTAAAATAAATATGGAAACCGCAAGTTCTGGTTTTGAGGTACCCTGTGTCTAAAAATACATAATAAATGTATTGTGCCCTTTTGACAACTCCGGGACAAATGCAATTTAAAAGACTGATGATGGGAGAATAAAGTTTTCCCGAAACGTCTCGGTAATTGAAATAAAATCGGAGGCTTTGATTTTTGGCTGCTCCTGCTCCCTCTCTTGTTACTTTCTCGTACCTCTATATATATGTTAATATATAGAGAGAGAAAGTATTGCGATTCATGTCAAAAATTCGATGTCGAGATTTTGATGGATATACAT
>JAKCPI010030388.1:0-16655 GCA_023213315.1 Euborellia annulipes
CGGTGCTCCTGTACTTGCTCTTCCTAAATTCTAAAATAAAATAATTAATGCTACAAATACACTGTAAAAATTTTTTTGTAATTTTACAATTGTTTAGGAAGCATATTTCCTACACAAAAACATACTAAATTTAGTAAATCTTTGCAAAAACCATATTAAATGTATTGTAATTTTCGAAAAAGCCGTTTGAAAATTAGAATATGTATTGTAATTTTAGAATGACATTTGAAAATTAGAGTGTAAATGTGTGGTAATTTGGAATGACATTTGAAAATTAGAGTGTAAATGTGTGGTAATTTTAGAATGACATTTGAAAATTAGGAGTGTAAAATGTGTGGTAATTTTAGAATTCCTAAAACTACTCGAGAAAAAACAATTTTTAACGAAAAATACTCTACAATGTTTATAAAATACAATCCATACTCTATTTTTCGAAAAAAATTGTAATTTTAAAATGTTTTTTGTTGTAAACATTTGTAAATTTAGTAGATAAATGCATAATAGATATCATTTACAAAGTGGAAATTTGTAAATTTAGTATTCCAAAACACACTAAAATTAAGATTTTGTTTTACAGTGTATATTTATATATATATATATATTTAAAAAGAAAAAGAATTACTTGGAATTACTACAAATAAATGAATGAGATAGAAAGAATGTTATAAAATAAAAATGAATTACCAATATGAATAGGATATTTGATGCCATCGTTTGAAATGTCTTTGTTTGATAGATGGCATCATTATGGTAATTTAATATTTAATTAGAATTAATAACTTCTAAATATTCACAGAAGACACAGAAGAATAAAACTAAAATATTCACAAGTATGAGTTTCAGAAAAATCAAAGCTTGGAGCTCAGGCCTGGAGCAAGGTACTTCGAATAGACAAGGTAGTTCCATAGTCCCATTTCCGAAGTTTTTGGTGTACCCGATTCTGATTGGATGGCGGCTCCCTCCCACCACTCGCCCATAGAAAAGCAATGCGTTTATTTGTGTGCGATTCATTTCTTGGCATTTATTTAATTTACTTTGCATATATAGAGTTTTGCACCCTTATTTGTGTTATCGACTAATTATTTGAACAATATAACGATGAGATTTTAGCGCAATTATTATGTAATAAGAAGTAAAAAAAGGAAATAAGTAAGATGTGGCATAACCTCGAACTGTCATTTCATTCGTAAGTATTTTGACTTTGACTTTTTTTATTTAATTGGAGTTAATAGGCATTTATTAAATTAAACTTTTATTAATTTAGGTCTCTTAAAAGGAAACAAACATAAGAAAATTAATTTTAAGTTGTAAAATGTCCGAAAAGTGGAATCTGACAAATCCCAATTCTCTACTAATACAATGCACAAGATATCTAAAGAAATTTTATCCAGGTATGTACAAAATAAAAATATGATTAAAATAACAAACTAGAATATTTGATTTAATTTTTATTCACATTACAGGTGCTGTATGAGAGAAAATATATAAATTGAAACCTTTTTGTCAGTGCCATAAATGAAGAATGAAAATTTAAGCCAAAAATTATAATTAAATAACAAATTTATATGAATAAACTTAAGAATTATGTTTTTTTTTTTAATATTTTATATAAAGGTAATGTTTTAAAGATTTTTTTGTTTGTTTTAAAGAGTTTTTTAAGATTTCTGAACTAAAAGTAGAAATGTATTAGAATGTAATTTTGTTTTGTGAATTATATTATAATCAATATAATATTACTTTAGGCCTAGTTAATTTGAAAACTATTGTTTATTTAATGAAGGGTTAAACCCAGAAACTTATCTTCTGCCTTTTAAAACGTTGAGAAACCACATGCGGAATATTTTATTCTTCTAAACAAAGAGACCGAAAAGGGGTTTTTTTGGAACTCGATCATAAACCCAAAGGTCAAAAGAATATTTTGCTTTTTTCTGAACAAAGGGCAGTAAAGTTTCCCTAATTAGATTGTAAAGAAGCCATCCTTTAAATAAGTCTATACCCTCTAACAATAGTTTTTATATAGTAATGTAATATCAATAAAAAACATTGTAATAACAATAAATATAATATAACAATATGTTGTTTACTTTATTATATTTATTTAAATTATAAAATTCTCTTTTTTTTTAACTAACTAACCTTCCTTTTCTAAACATATATATATATATATATATATATATTTTTTACGTTTTTAGAAGAAACTAAATAGAAAAAAAATATAATCCTTTGATTATTTAATTAAGAATCGAAAATTAATTGTCTTATATTATTCTCCCTATTACTATTTTTTTTTTAATAGCCTTATATAGATTAAAAGTTAAAATTAAAATAATTCTGATCGAGCGCTATTTTGTGTTTAAACGATTTTTTTTACATAAACCCCTGCATATTTATATATTTTATGCATTCATTTTATCTAATTTATCTTTAATTAACATCAAATAAGTGATATTTAAATGTAAATTGAAAAATATTTGATTTAATATGAAGAATTGTATATAGTTCCATTGGGCCGCAATAGCAAGGAGCCGCCAGGGGCTCAGAGCCGAAAACAAACGAATTCTCACGAACAGAATGGAACTACCTTGTCTATTCGAAGTACCTTGGCCTGGAGTAAATGGAGTAAATCAATAAAAAAAAAAAACAAGGAGAATAAAATAAAGGGATACAGTCTCAACTATAAAGTATCAATGGACGAAGCGCTCTCAAGTGCCAATGATAAGAACTATTCATCAAGTGGGAAAATCAAATTTCATACAATTTGACTTGCCGAAGTGGAAGGCTCTTCAGTAATTCCCATCTTATCTTGATTTGTTTTTTTCTTCTGCTTGCCATTAATCAAAACTTGCAAAATACAACTCAATAATGACTCTTGGTTCGAGCCATAATAAAGAATAGAAATTGTGTTCGATGTCGCCGGTCGGATGTCCATATTCTCTAATAATCTTGAAACGCCTGCCTGTTTCAATTGTACTTTACTGATGTACTTTTTCAGTTTTTTTTTTTTTTGTTTTCGATTTTCTCGCTCCAACAATTTTGATTAAAATTCAAAAATCAATTATTTTTTAGATGCTCTTTAAAATGTATATTCTCATTTTACCATTGAAATATTATGAAGACCACTTTACTCTTGTACTTCATAGGAAGGATAGGAGAAATGGTTGCCATGGTTAAATCGGCGGAAACTAAATATATGTCGACACAAAAAATGATGGCAAAAGAGTTTTTGTGAAATTAGGATATAGAAATTGGAAAAAACCAAACAGTGCTGAAGGCTTAAAAAAGCATGAAAATTCTGAGGTTCATAAACAAGCCGAACTTTGTTATATAGACTTTTCTTCTACCTCTCCCTCGATAGTAGTTCAAATTGATTAGGCCCATGCTCGCACCGTTACTGAAAATCGCCATTATATTTCAGTTGTAATCGAAGCGTCACGGATATTAAAATAAAAAGATTAAGTTTTGAATTTAATTCAATTTTTTTTTTTGTTTCTCTGTTGATATAGCCTATATAATTATTGACTGCCCCCCCCCCCCCCTGTTGGCAAGCTTGCCCCACTCCTGCCCGAGCGCCGTCACTGATACAAACCAATTAGTCACAATCACAATCCAATTTTTTTTTTTAATTAAAAAAACATTCACATTCACACTCACACACACATTCACACAGTCTTTTCGGCAACCTAGGCCATTTAAGACTTTTGACGATAACCGTTGTAATATATATATTTATATAGGGGGTTCAGGCATTTCTATTTAAGCTATCTGATATCCAAATGGATTAAATAAAATCATCGGACTGCCTGGGTCCGAACCCGCGACGTTTGGTATAGGAGGTAGGCACGCTACCTACTACGCCACATCCCTCCAGTTGAAAGAAATATATTTATAATCGAGACGCTTTTATAATTTTTAACATTCTCACTGAACAAGTCAATGAATAACACACCCATAAAGAAAATACATAATTGTGCCCTTTTAACAACTCCGGGACTGATACAATTTGTAAGTGTTATCTTATATTGTTAAAAATTTTTCTATCTATTAATTTGTTATATTATGTGTTTCGTATGTAGGAAAGACTGATGATGTGAAAATAAATTTTTCTCGAAACATCTCGTTAATTGTAATAAAATCGGAGGCTTTAATTTTTGGTTGCTCCTGCTTCCTTAAATGTACTTTCGTACTTGGTCGTTGAGTTGTTCAATTTCTTCATTCATCTTGAGTAAAGAACGCCTCAACGCGGGTTATGGTTGTAAACTTGTGCAACTTGAAAAGTTGACGCTGCGTTGCAGAACGTTGACGCTCACAGTGCTGGCCTGCACTGCACGCGTCGCCGTGTGTGTGGTGGGGATGATACATTCTTGCCTTATACAACCGTATGGATACGTAAATGTAGGCTGAGATTATATTTGTAATTAAATTTATTAGAGCAAATTTCACATTTATATTTTTTGACCAGAATGAATACATAAATGTTTAATGAGATTACATTTGAGATGAAATTCTTTTGAACAAATATCACATTTATAATAATTACTTAAATGTACGTTGAGGCTATATTTGTGATTAAATTGTTTCGAACAAATTTCACATTTATACCCTTTTTTGTCAGAATGAATAAGTAAATGAGTGTTGAGATTAGATTTTTGATAAAATTCTTTTGAACAAATATCACATTTATAATCTTTTTGGCCCCAGTGAACAAGTAAATGTTTGTCGAGAGTAGATTTTTGATTAAATTCTTTTGAACAAATATCACATTTATAGTCTTTTTGGCCAGAATGAATACGTAAATGTGCATTGAGAATACTTTTGAGATAAAATCTTTTTGAACAAATATTACATTTATAATCTCTTTTGCCAGAATGAACAAGTAAATGATTGTTGAGGCTACATTTGTGATTAAATTGTTTTGAACAAATATCACATTTATACTCTTTTTGGCCAGAATGAATACGTAAATGTGCATTGAGATTACATTTGAGAGTAAATTCTTTTGAACAAACATCACATTTATAATCTTTTTGGCCAAAATGAATACGTAAATGAGTGGTGAGAGCAGATTTTTGATTAAATTCTTTCGAACAAATTTCACATTTATAATCTTTTTGGCCAGAATGAATAAGTAAATGACTGTTGAGAGTAGATTTTTGATTAAATTCTTTAGAGCAAATATGACATTTATAATCTTTTTGGCCAGAATGAATACGTAAATGAGTGTTGAGAGTAGATTTTTGATTAAATTCTTTTGAACAAATATGACATTTATAATCTTTTTGGCAAAAATGAATACGTAAATGTGTGTTGAGGCTATATTTGCGATTAAATTCTTTTGAACAAATTTCACATTTATAATTTTTTTGGCCAGAATGAATCCGTAAATGAGTTTCGAGTTTTGATTTGTAATTAAATTGTTTCGAACAAATTTCACAGAAAAAATATTTTTCATGAGATGTTTTTTGTTGGCGAATGAAGTTTCCATTTTCTTAAATTCTTCCTTTTTGCTTTTTTCTTTTTCTGAAAATGAAATATTTAATAAAAAAAAAAAAAAAAAATTTATATATATTTATATATATATATTATATAAATAAATTAAATACAAATTATAAATTGCTTTTTATTTTTTTACCTTTTTTTTGATGGTTTTTTGAGGAAATCAAAAATTTTTTTTATCTATTTTTTGTATATCGTTTGATAAACATTTTATTGTATGCTTCCTTAAAAAATCCAAATTTATGAAGTTGGTATTACAAAGCATACAGGGGAAGACTGGACCTAGAAAAAAAAAATCAAAATTCAATAGAATAATACAAATTGTGGCAATTTAAAACCCACAAATATTGAAAATTTTATTTTAAAGGCGGCAAATGCTCATCACTATCTTTGAAGGTGCTTATAAAGTATATGGGTCATTCCATGCCAAATCGACAAATTTTCCGCGGATTTCGCTGAAAATTTCTTATCTTTTTCTACCCCTTAAAAGACATTTTTGAGAATTTTTTCAAATTTCTATAACTATAACTTATTTTAAAATTGATAATTCGGAACCCCGCAAGGCTATAAAAATTTTTTCTTTTTTAATATAGTTTTCAGAAAAAAATACAAAAATTATTTCAGAAGCCCGGATATATGAAATATTTCAGTTTTTTTGAAAAAACCCTAATTTTAAATCGACCATTTTTGTTTTAATTTTTTTTAACTCAAAAAAAACTTTAACTAATACTACAATTATCCCCCTAATTTCAAGATGTGCCGACGATTGCTTCTATTTTTTTTTTTTTTTTTTTTTTTGTTATAAAAAATTTTTTTTTGAAATTTGGTTTATTTTTTCGTAACTTTTTTATGAAATTTTTTCAGCTTTCTCGTGAAACTTTAGAAGTTGAAAAATGATATTTTATTCGAAAATTTTAAGTCATCATACTAAAAATTGTTTTTTTTTTCAGTAAAGTATGAGACTGAAAAAAAAAACAATTTTGAAATATATTCTGTTACTTAATAAAAGACTTTTGGCAATAAATAGGTAATTGCGGGACTTTTGTCTTGCAACTCATCGCGACACGGAAAAATGTTGCATGACTTCCCTGAAACTCGTCGCGATACAAAAGTCACGCGACAAATTGGCTAGGTGTGTTCTAGGCTAAAGATGAACAAATAAAATTTCGTCCATTTAATTTGGCATGCAAAGGCTTTGATTTTTGGTGCTCCTGTACTTGCTCTTCCTAAATTCTAAAATAAAATACTTAATTAATGCTACAAATACACTGTAAAAATTTTTTTGTAATTTTACAATTGTTTAGGAAGCATATTTCCTACACAAAAACGTACTAAATTTAGTAAATCTTTGCAAAAACCATTTACAAATGTATTGTAATTTTCGAAAGCCGTTTGAAAATTAGAATGAATATGTATTGTAATTTTAGAATGACATTTGAAAATTAGAGTGTAAATGTGTGGTAATTTTAGAATTCCTAAACTACTTTCGAGAAAAAATACAATTTTTAACGAAAAATACTCTACAATGTTTATAAAATTACAATCCATACTCTATTTTTCGAAAAAAATTGTAATTTTAAAATGTTTTTGTTGTAAACATTTGTAAATTTAGTAGATAAATGCATAATAGATATCATTTACAAGGGAAATTTGTAAATTTAGTATTCCAAAACACACTAAAATTAAGATTTTGTTTTACAGTGTATATTTATATATATATATATTTAAAAAGAAAAAGAATTACTTGGAATTACTACAAATAAATGAATGAGATAGAGAGTATGTTATAAAATTCTGAAATAACTATTAATTAATGCAAAAAAAGAACAAGTTTATATATATATAAATGTACAAGGTTGGGATAAATATTTAAAAAGAAAACGAATTACTACAAATAAATGAATGAGATAGAAAGAATGTTATAAAATAAAAATGAATTACCAATATGAATAGGATATTTGATGCCATCGTTTGAATTGTCTTCTTGTTTGATAAATGACATTTTTTTTAGCAATTTAATATTTAATTATAATTAAAATAATTAAAATTCAGGGAATAAATCGAAGCCAAAGAGTAAGGAAATGCAAAGAGTAAACAGAGTATGGAAACTCCTATGGGAAGAATTGCAATCCATTTTTCTAGTTGACCTTCAGTCATCGTGGCGCTAGTGTTGGTGCTATCAAATTTTTTTCTTCCTAAATTATAAAATAACTATTAATTAATGCGGAAAAGAATTAAGTTTATATATATATATATATATGAATGTACAAAGTTGGGATAAATATTTAAAAAGAAAACGAATTACTACAAATAAATCCAGTAAATCTAATAAATTAAAAAAAAAACAAGGAGTATAAAATAAAGGGATACAGTATCAACTCAGGCCCCGTATCAACTATAAAGTATCAATGGATGAAGCGCTCTCAAGTGTCAATGAAAAGAACTATTCATCAAGTGGGAAAATCAAATTTCATTTTTTCTTTCTCTTATCTATCTATACATAATATTATTATATAATATGTATATTTAGAAAGTATTTGATTCATGTAAAAAATCGATGTGGAGATTTTGATTGATATACCCGTTTTGAGGTCCTCTAAATAAAAAAAAGTGGTTTTCGCGACATGGTCTGGCTGTCAGTGTGTGTGTTAATTTTAAAGCATGAAGGAATTGAGCTAGGAAGTTGAAATTTTATATTTAAGTCAGACACCCTTCTGGAGCGTGAAAATAAGCTTTTAAACAAAATCGGTCAAAAAGTACCAGTTTGCTCAGGGGCCCACATCTTGTGGGTACGTGGATGGCGACCACGAGCTTCCCGAGCTGGGACTGACAGTCCTTCTGTTCTTTATATCGTATGCCTGTCCTTTCTATATTTTCAACAGACGTCGGATCGTACAACGGGTGTCCCTGTTCTATTTCTTCCAGTCGTAAAAAACCCTTTCCGGAGACCCCTTTCCCGTCGACCCTGCACCGCGGGATTAAGGCGAAGATAGAAGAAGAAGAAGGTCAAAAAGTATCAGTACTTTACTGATGTACTTTTTCTGTTTTTTTTTTTTTTTTTTTTTTTTTGTAATTCGCTCCAACGATTTTGATTAAAAATCAAAAAACAATTATTTTGTATGTTTTTTTGTATTTGTATAATTAGTATTTGAATGTATATTCTCATTTTACAATTGAAATCTTTACAAGCACACTTTACTCTTGTACTTTTTCACACCATCTTTTCGGCAACTTAGGCCATTTAAGTCTTTACGATAACCGTTATTAATATTTCTATTGGAGGTCCAGGCATTTCTACTCTTGTACTTCATAGGAAAAATAGGAGATTGGTTGCTATGGTAATAAAATATAAATATTTTTCTATGTTTATAAATTTTTTTATATCTTAAATTCTAATATATTGGCGGAAACTAAACATATGACGACACAAAAAAATCTGGTGTGACAAGCACACCAGATTTTTAAAATTAGATAAAGAAGACAGAAATTAATAGAAATTAATTAAGTTAGAGCATTTAAATTTTGGTTCTTATATTTTAATACATATAATAATAATAGTAATAATAATATATAGGTAGCAAGAGATTATTGAGGGGAAATAGCCTTTATTTAAAAATTAATTTTTCCTTAACTTAATTATAAAAAAAATATATATAAATAAAAAAAAACTTTGTTTAGTAAGTTTATTTATTTATTTTAGATTTACCAGGAATCATCATCTTCAGTGGATTTGTTTTTTAAGCCTCCAGAAAGGGCTTCTTCACTAGAACTGGAAAGATTGAAAAGAGATGGAATGATTGGCGGTCGTTGTAAGGTCGTTATTGGAATTAGATTCGTTGTTGGATTTTTAGATTTCTCTTCATTTGCTTCCTTAGTTTTTGCGTTTTCTTCTTCAATGCTTTCCTTTTGAGGGGCAGTTGGAATTATTTTTGTTTCCGAAGATGTCACTTCTTTTGTTTCTAACACTGACATTTCATTTTCCTTAGAGGAATGAGTTTCTGGTTCTGGTTCTGGGAGAGGAATGATAGTTGCGTTTTTAGTCTCAATGACTGGTTCTATCACAGTTTGCTTTTTATTATTCATTTCACTATTATTTTCTTTTGTTTGATCTAAATCCCTGTTTGTTTTTTTCACCTCAATATTATCATCTTTTGATTTATTCGCAATGAGTGCTTTAGTATTCTCATCATAAATGACCAAACGGGAATTTTCAGATGATAACGAATCAAATGTTGAAGGTAATTTTGAATTATTAATTATATTCGGGTCATCGGAAGAAGAGATGGTTATGTTAATCATTTCTGGATATGGTAAATGATTGGCGATATCAATTATTTTGTCTTTTATTTGAGTTGAGGTTGATGGTTTCAATGTTCCAAAGTTTTTATTTTTCATTTGTTCGGTAAGAAATGATCTTGGGTTAACAGGGATCCAAGTTCTTTCGTTGGGATAAGGCACATATTCATTTGGTCTTATTTGAAAATGGAATCCTAAATTGGAATTATGTTGTGAAAAATCATAAACATTTGATGCTCCATTATTATAGGCATTTGACGAGGAGGTCGTTGCTTGACGCAAACGGAAATTTCGATAACTCCTATCTACTGCCGCACTTTCCTCTTCTAATTTTCGTAATCTCATTCTTGCTTCAACTAAAATATCATCAGTTAAACTTGACGACTCATCAGAACTATTGCTTGTTTGTATTAATAAACGTTGAGGAGGTTTTCGTCTCATTTCACGTGAATGGAAATATCGATGACGTGTGGAATTGGGATTCCGATGTAATGGATTGAAAGAAAGTTCTTCGCCAGATCCAAGTTGTCTGACTTGATTGGGACTTTGTGGCGCTTGTGATGGAGGCCGTAAGGGTAAAGGAGGAGGAGGAACAGGAACAGGAGGTGCGTCCAATGTAGGCGCTGTGATGGTGCCTCGGAAAATAAGAGCTTCATTTAATCTTTGATTTAATCGATATGTGTTCTCATCCAATTCCTCTATTCGCATTTTTTGAAGTTGTGTTTGATTTCTTAAATCGGCATTTTCTTGACGTAATTGTCGAACGATGGTTTGTAATAAATTTTCTTCTAATGTCTCCTGTTCTTTATCAACTGTTTGTGCTTCTAATTTTCGTTTTGTTGCATCTAATTCTTCTCTAAGATAGACACATTGACGCTGTAAATCTTTTAGAAATGATATTTCAGTTCGTGAATGAACTAAAGACTTGGATGCAATCTCTAATTGAATTCGCGTTTCGTCCAATTCTTGTCGAACTTGAACCATAGAAGCTCTTTCTTCTTTCAATCTAAAAATTACATTTATGGATTAATTTTGTTTTCGTTTTCTAAAATTCCAAGGTACCTTTAATATACATTTTATATATACTAGTATGTAAAACCCTAAATGCCTTTTTATTTAATTTTCCATAATTTTTTTTTCTCTTAATTGAGAATTAAGGAGATACGGAGGAGTCATTGGCAATGTTTGAAAATTTCCACAGCAAGTGGGATTTGAACCAGAGTTTTTTAGATTCAGGGGACCTCAAAACGTGTACATGTATATCCACTAAAATCTCGACATGAATCCAATACTTTCTCTCTCTATATATATATATATATATTACATATATACATAGGTAAGAGAAAGTAATAATAGCTGCATAACAAAATTCAGCAAAATGTACCCTTTAAAAATGCTATTAAACTTTCATTTCATACTTGGGGAATATTCAAAGGAAGAAGAAATTTTATTCCCACTACCCCTTAATTAATGTGAAAAAATAAATTATTAAATTTTTTTTGGTCAATTAATAATAAGTTAAGAAAGGTAGATTTATAGCTGGATAAATTTATTGAGAAAACAGGATGAATAAAGAAGAGCAGCTAGTATTTGTTTCATTTATTTAAGGCCCATTAAGCTGACGTTTCGGTCTCGACCGACGAACTGAAACAAATACTAGCTGCTCTTCTTTATTCATCCTGTTTTCTTAATAATAAGTTATGAATAAATCCTTACTTATTAAATCGCTCATATATTTACCATTCATACAAAATTTCAATAAATATTTCGGCCCCATCTCACAGCCATTCATAATAAATTTATAATTTAAATACGTCATAGAAATAAACAAAAGTAAAAACTGGATCATCAGAATAAATTGAAAACCTTTTTTCAGAAACAAACAATAGCTTGTCTTTTGCACAATTTATTTGATTTCTGCAAGCTTGTTACTTTTATTTTTAGGTCGTTTTTCAGCTGCTGAGGATGGCGAAATATTCATTGAAATTTTGTATAAGTACAAATGATTTATTTTTTATTTTCGAAATAAATAATTTCATCACCATATTTGTATTCGTATTCTTATTAATATTTTTTTTTTGTTTAATTTTACCTTTTAAATTCCAAATCTAATTGGCGTTGCCTTAAATTCAATTCACTTGATTTTTTCTTGTATACGAATCGATTCTTTTGTCTTCATCTCTTTTATTTCCTTTTCTTGGTGCCTTAACATTTGTGCTGTATCCTAAAAAAGTTTTAATTAAAATTAATAAATATTCAACAAGACATGTGAGTGTTTTTTATTGGTGAGGCCAAACATCCCATGGCCCCCGGGAATCGAACCCAGGATCTCCGCCTTTCCGGGGCATAGGCGTGCTATCCATTGCATATCCATTGCATTAATAAAAATTATTTAATGTATTAAAAGAAATAATTAATGTTCAATGGAAAGTATTGCTGGATATGGGTAATAAGGAATATTCGGAGAATGAAAACCTCAGCTTTTGAAGGACCATTCTTACATTTTATTTGTAGATATATAAAACCGCAGATCTAAATTTCTATAAATAAACAGTGGGAGTGGTTTTTCAAAAAGATGGCTTTTCCATTCCTTAAAAATTTGATATTAATATGGAAATGATAAGAAATTTTAAAATAAATGAGCTCAACAGTTTGAAATTAACTAAGCTTGGTCCCAGGCTAGACTGGCGCGAAAAATTTTACAAATTTTGTCTTTGTAGATTTAAAAACGCCAAAAAATTTAGATTATGAAATAATGATACAGGGGTAGCCCACGACGAATTTACGCTTGCTAAGGGGCCCACATCTTGGTGGTGCCTGGATGGCGACAACGAGCTGCCCGAGCTGGGACAGGCAGTCCTTCAGTTCTTCATGTCTATCTCTTCCTTCCTCTTTTCAACAGGCGTCAGACCGTGCGACGGGCCGGCCTGTCCTATTTTTTCCGGTCGTAAAAACGTATGATAGGGTTGGAGAGAAAGAGTGAGGCCTACCGACCCCGCATCGCGGGACAAGGAGAGAAGAAGAAGAAGAAGGACGAATTTACGCTCGTTTAAATATCGGGATGCTTACAATGACTGCACAGAGGCTGTCTTATTAAATTAAATGCTATGTTATCTCTCCATTCCAATCATCTACTCCATCCAGCATAAATAATAATGGTATTAAATTGAATTACTTCAACATGTTCGAGCCTTTGTGAAATAACATCATGTTGTTCCTTCAAATTAACAGCTAATTCGGCCAAATGTTTTTCTTTTTGTCTTAATTCCTTCTCGATTTTTTTCCTTTCATCATTAAATTTAATTCCTTTCTCCTCTGCTTTCTCATTTGAAAAACATTTCGAACAAAAAGCAGGCAAATAATATTCGTTTATTGAAGCGTCATCTTGACTTGCCGAAGTGGAAGGCTCTTCAGTAATCCCCATCTGATCTTGATATGTATTTTTCTTCTGCTTGCCATTAATCAAAACTTGCAAAATACAACTCAATAATGACTCTTGGTTCGAGCCATAATAAAGAGTAGAAATTGTGTTCGATGTCGCCGGTCGGATGCCCATATTCTCTAATAATCTTGAAACGTCTGCCTGTTTCAATCGAATATTTCCAATGGGGTCCAATCCAATTTTATCAGCAAGCTCTCCAACATTTTCTATGAAATTTTGAATATTTTTTAAATTCGGTTTTTCACTTTTAAAAGCCAATAGAGTTGAAAAGCATTTATTATGAAGAAGAAATTCAGCGACTAGTAATCCTATTATTGGTAATTTGAAAAGTGAAGCGGATTCAGGGAGAATCATCTTCTTGGAGATTCTGGAGCATTGAAAACATTTGATTTCTCACTTGTGTTGATAAATAACGTAAGAAACCATTTTCTTCATAGCTGAAAAATAAAAAAATAATGTAAATCTCGCTCTATTATAATGCTTTTGGATTTTCATCAGGATAGTGTCATAACAAAGTCAAGTAATCAAAAATATATCATTCAAGGGACCTGGATCAAAAGAAGTAACTAGACGGATACGAATCAATTATCATAATTGCATACAAATGACTTAATGAATTGAAATAAATGTACCTTCATACTTATTTATATATATATATATATATATATATTGATGATATATTTGAAGTAAATAAAGTTAGGTTAGGTGAATATGATTTGATACACTTACCATTTATAAAGTTCATTTATAAAATTATGGCAGTTGATTCTCTTGTGGTTCATTTAATTCATCACAATTTTGATTTGACATTTTGATTTAAAACGATTTGATCTATTGATCAGGAATTTTGAAAAACATAGCGCCAAATCTTTTTTTTTTATCTAAAAAGAAGTAAAGAGGAGGGAAAATAAACAAAGAGAAGCTATGACGTCACTAGTCATGTGATCTGAAAGGAAAATTTAACAGCTGTGTAGGTTTAAAAATTTAATTTAATATTCTTCATTTGAAACAATTCAAATTAGATAGGCGGATTCTTGAGTTTTTGACTTTTTATTTATTATCATTAAAATTGTTTAAATCGAATCCTAACCTTATTTGTGATAAACCCCTCTCCCCCCCCCAAAAAAAGACATTACTAGTATATAAAATCATTTAAATGTATATTTGAGCTCATTATTTAATTAATAAAATATAAAATATAAATAGAAAATAAACAAATTAAAAATCTCATGCTTATAAAGGATATAACAGTAACGACAGGACAGTAACGTTAATCGGCACGTTTTTGAAAGAGAAAATATTACAAGATGGTCAATTAATTAAAAATTACTGATTTCGCGCATCTTTTTCTCTTCTCTTCCAATTAATATTTTATTTAGAGTCCCATGACACCACACAATGTGTAATATTTCTTTGAATCGAATGCAGATTTATCCAAACAACCGTAGAGATCATTTATTTTTAGGCAGTCAGTTTTGCTTAATCCAATTCTCTGGCCCAAATGTTTTACACCTTTCATTTTAGGTGTTATGGTAGGCAGGCCTTTACTTTTACTAAAAACAGAAAACAATTAATTAAGAATTTTAGAATTTGAAGAATGATTCAATAACAACAAATGTAATTATTATATGACTCAGCGCACCCAGGAGGAAAGGAATTATGTACCGTACACAAGATCAATAGAACGTGTACTGCAGGAATATGTGAAGGATATCTTGATTGCAGCCAAAATCTTAACATGGATAGGATTAAAAAATTGTGATGAGATGGAGAAGAAATCTGGGATCTGGGAAGTGATCCCAGCACCACCATAATTTTTAAATATTTAACAAATAAACTGAGCACATTATTATAGCAAAATTTAAAAGTTATATAGTTCCATTGTTAAATATTTACCTGAAGAAATTTCTCCCATAATGCATTATGCTATTATAATCATATTCAAAGCTGTATGTTGTATTTTCAAGACTCTGTTTATCAAAATTGTTGAGTGCCTCTAAAATTACAAAAATTAATAAAATAAAATAATGGTGAGGTAGTGACTGTATAATTGATAAGTATGATCAGGATGGCAGCCAGGAAGCAAATGAGACAAAAATTTTTAAGGCAATCTTTATCCAAATTTTTTATTTCAATCGCCGGCGTTTCGGACGCAAATCGCATCTTTCCTTAAGGCAATTGATAGTATAATAAAGATGGCTGTTTTCTTTTTTTTTTTTTTTTATTTAATTTATTGCGAGAAACGTCGATGCCATCAAATATATGTAGTTTCCAACAATGCATTACACATTCTTGAAGTGTGATATTATATTATTAAAAAAAATACAGCCAACTGTATTATATTGACTGTCAATAGTCCTGAGGAAGGAAGGATGCGATTTGCGTCTGAAACGATTGAAATAAAAATAAAAATTGGATAAAGATTGACTTAAAATTTTTTGTCTGATTTGATTCTTGGTTGTCATCCTGCTCTTACAATAGTCAAGAAAATTTAAAAGTTAAGGTCAAAACAATATTTTTTTCAAATAAAAGGATATACTTCTTTTATTTAAATATCATTATTGTAGAAATGATATTTTTCTGGAAAAAGAGATATTTATTTACCCGGAATGATATTTTCAGTATGAATCTTGATAAACCTATCACGATCAGCTCTGGATTGTTCATGGAAAATTCCAAGAGCGTGAAGGAGTTCATGAATGGCACGGCCTTCACCCCTAAACAATTTGGTCCATTTTCATCTGGAGGTTGAAGAGATACAATCTGAGCGCCACCGAATTTGCCAACATATGACCAACAGCCCTAGAAGAAAATAAAAAAGTAATTTTATCAAACGAAGAGAAATAAAATATAATTAAAATTACCTGAGGATATTTCATTGGCCAGATGAGTAGAAAATCTTCAGCTTTTGAATCCCAAGGTACAAATTTAATACAAGTCAGAATGTTAAGCATTTTAATGGCTTTATAAATGGTTACATAGTCGTCAGGTTCATAGAGTGGGCTGATCACATAAGGCACTGTTCGGTTTGGGCCAGAGCCTTTCAGGAAAAACGTCCCATTTGAGTCCAACTCTCCAATAATTATACACCTGACAATCATTTCATTAAATAATGAATAACTTGATGATTAAAATCATTTTTTTTTTTAATTTATACTCTTTTTCGGGCATTAAGATTTTGGCTAAAAGTAATAAAAACACTTCTCAAAGCATGGGAGTACCCAGGATCAAATCTGGGGGGGCATGGCCAGATCATATTCTTCCAGGGGGGCATCATGGTCGTCCAGATTTTGACATAGCTATTTTTTATATAGAGGGGAAAAGCCTTCGAATTAAAGGCCTAAAACCCTCGAGTCCTAACAAAAAAATCATTCCCCGTCAAACATTCTCAATTTTGTTTCGTTTCATCACTTTTTAAACATTT
>JAKCPI010030389.1:0-15626 GCA_023213315.1 Euborellia annulipes
ATTCAATCCTCTGGATTATGGGGGTGTGTGAAACTTAAGGGACTAGAAAGCCTTAGGTCATTTTGATTTGCTTACTATTTCAGCCCTTCTTCGGATTTGAATTTTGAAACTTGGTAAAGAGGCAATATTTTTCTCAATCACTTATTCTATTGAAAAATTTGAGAAATTAGTTCCAGGGTTTTCATGATAAGGGGATTTTTCGGACTTTCTACACCTTCAAAATATGTATAGAATAGAATATTGTTTATGCATGTTTATAGAATAGGCATTATTAATCCGTTAAGAGGGGAAGGGAATTGGTAGAAGTGCCAACACATACTCACGAGATGTGAGCCCCTGAGTGATTTCATTTGCCTCATAATAAATATAAATAATTAGAATTTTTTCTTACATCAGCGCAAAACTCCTTAATACAAGACATCATAGGTAAAATAGCGTCGAAATTTTTTATTTTATCCAATTTCGACATTTGTTCAACAATTCCTCCAGTCATCATAGTTCTACGATTTTTTTGTACCAACAGCCAAAGCACGTAATGCCCAAGCAGCTCTTATATAAACCTTCATAAACACTATTTCTACATCTGTGATTGTAGCACTTGATTTATTAAGAATTTCAATTGGCTGATTTAATCTATCAATCTAGAAACAAAAAAAAAAGTAAAAATAAATAGAATATATTAATATATAGTTGAATAGATAATCGATAACAAAAGATAATGGAAAGCGGCCAAATAAAAAAACAATTGAATTATTCATGTCATTTTATATAAATTGCTCTTTTTATTTGGCTATCTATTTACCAGTCGTTCAATTCCACCTGCCAAGCGAATACCACGTCGCGCTTTACGTCCTTTTGCCAAATGAAATAAACCTTCACATGCCATCACTTGAAGATCATATCCTGCGTTATCCAATTGTTCTACTAAAACTTCAACGCCTCCAAGATTGACAATATGACGTCGTGTTTCTATATTATTTTCAATTAATTTTACAATTACTAGTAATGCGATATTCTACAAATTTGATTAAAATTTTAAACAGAATTTTTGATAAAATAAAATAGTGTAATTACTCGGGCTCGTATATGATTTCCACTTCCAGAAACAACATTAAGCAGATATTCCAAACCTCCGGTATTCCGAATGGCTTTATCAATACTCGGCTGAGAGAGATCATACTCAAGAATACAACTTAAAGTAAGAATGGATCCAGAAACATTGGCTTTCTGTAAAGTACATGTAAATGATGTTATGATTAGAGTCAGGATTTAGCATAATGTGTTTCTATTGAAACTTCAACATGGAATTTCAAGAAAATAAAAAAGAAACCTGTAAGAGGCGAATTAACTTCTGAACAGAAAGATATTCGATGGTTTGTGTTTCGCTAGGGGTAATCTCAGGTGGCTTAAGTGTGTCATCCTCGTCGCTCTCATCCGTAGGTGGCACTGAGGAATCCGATTCTGCATCTGGGATATCTTTCACAAGTATTTGACGGAATCTCGTGAGTTCATTTCCTGAAGGTGTACGAACAAGTGTCTCTGCTGCCAAACTAACCAAAATTTGTCCCAATAAAAAAATATTCTAAATAGGGTTCAGATCGATATGCACTAAAAAACCGCAAAATATGCATTTAAAATAGATGGAATATCCATTTAAAATTCAATAATTTTAAAAAATCGGAGAAAAGAATGATCAACGATTTTATATACATAAATTTCTTGCCTTGTAGAATTAAAGACTTCTAAGTTCTCCGCTCAGTTGTTTGGAATTAATTTTAACATTATTATGGGAGTTTTTAATTATATCATTTTGTTATTAATCATATTAAAAATACAAATACTGTACAACGTTTCGATTGCTTATTCTGCAGAGTATGAAGTAATGAAATAATGAAACGAATATGAAGAGAAACGACTTTTTTTTGTAACTCAAGTATTATAATTGTTGTAAGGGCATAAAAGCCATGGCAGATGTTCGTCCTAATGCATTAATAAATAAATAAATAAATATTCTGCAGACGTTTTCAAGTAATAAATATTCTGCAGTCGTTTTCAAGTATTGTTAATTTTAACATTGAAAACGGCTACCAACTAAGTAAAGACCTTAAAAAAACTTACAAACGATCTTTTCATGTTACAAGACAGAGCAGGAAGTAGGAAATAAGAAGAAAAAGGAAAAAGAAGGAAATAAATTCCCATAATATTTTCAATTTTTGCATGAAAGTTGGGAGGAGAGCAGAGAAGGTTGATGTTTATTTATTTATTTATTTTTGAAAGAGAGAGCGACAGCCACAGAAAATCTGTGTTCTTCTCTTCAATTTTCTTAATTTATTTCTTAATTTGGCAACAAATTAGAGAAAATGCACTAAAATAAGCAAAATAAGACAACCGCTAAAATATGGAAAGTATTCACAAAATTCATATACATCTAGGCATATGTACACAAAAACGGGGATCCTAAAACGTCTAAATGCGAAATATAAGAAAAAATTGAATAAAAACATGTATATGACCAATATCGGAACCCTTAATAACACGAAATGCTGGTGTGGGCATGGTAAGAAGAAAAGAACTTCAGAACAAAAGATCGTTGTTAACAAGTAATGGCAAGCAGCTCTCTGGATGGGTGTCCCAAAAGAAGGCTGTTGAAAGCCCAAAGGAAGGCATTGATATGCAATTTTCTTCAATGTACGTCTTTGTAAAGTCTAACTAAAAGACTCAAAATAAATAATAAATATTACACAAAATACTTACAATTCATCTAATAAATGCATTTGACTAGGATCTATTATTGGTTTTTTTACTTCCATGATTAATTTAGTTACAAAAAAAAAAAAAAAAAAAATTATATAATAGGTTATATTTTCCTTATTTAAAATAAATAAATAAAATTATTTACAATATGAAATTTCTTAGCAACCATGGAATTCAAAATTTTCTACTTTTTGGGCCTGAGATCTAAATGACCCCGTTTATTTCAATTGATTGGAATCCAATTCAATCTCGCTCAGAGGCCCACATCATATAGGAACTTGGATGGCGACCACGAGCTACCCGAGCTCCTTGTGTTCTTTATATGTCTATCTATCTTTTCCTTTCTTTTTTCAAGGCGTCAGACCGTGCGACGGGCCGGCCTGTTCTATCCTTCTCTGTCTCAAAAACGCATGATAAGGTTGGAGGAAAAAGTGAGGTCCGCCGACCCCGCATCACGGGAGTAAGGCGAAGACAGAAGAAGGAATCCAATTCAATAAAAAAAAAAAAACCTTAAAAGAAAGGATCATCTTAACATACGATTAATTATAAATTATGAAAACATTTGATCCCTGAGTTTTATTCTAATACAATGGAGTGCTTTCCTCTTGGTTTAGGGGGTTCGCATCCCATCTAATACGACAAAATAAATGCTCTCCGATGACGAAAAAGACTTTAAAATGAAAAAACAGTGTGAATTTGAATTGGAATAAGAATATGGCAAAAGAGGGATGTTAAAAAAGTATTACTTTTCACATTGAACATTTGATTATACAGTATGAAAAGCTTTTGATAAGATATAGTATTAGATGTCTAGAAATATCTATATAAAAGAGGAGTTTAAGAAAAGAAATAAAGTAACTTGATGGGATGTCGGTGCCCCACAGATCTTCATTCACAAGCACGGCCGGATTTAAGAGTGTGCCGGCTAAAGTCATTTTCCGCGCCCTTTATAGTTCATATTTGCTTAATACATTTGTTTTATACAACAAAAGGATAATAGAGTTCATTGGTGTTTTCATCTTTTTTCTTATTCTTAAATTGGTACGGGAAATATTATTAACGTCTGAAATACTTCATTTTGGACCAATCGGTCGCCCCGTGAATTTGTTGCTTTTCAGCCTTTTTAGCCTATTTAGAAATACAGCCCTGGTTCACAAAATCATAAATAAATAGGACTTTTTTTTTTGAGGAAAAACCCTCAATAGCCTATAAAAAAAACATTCCCCGGTTGTTTACCCCTGGTGCATCGTGCACGCTGGCACGCACCAACCCATGTGTGCCGGTACCTAGCTCGGAGCCATCAACCCAGTTCCCAATGTTTGGGAGTGAGAGGCCCTTCACCTCTCTACTCCCCAAAAATCAGTCCCTGACGGGATTGGTCTGATCCACCTCCTTTTCAAATAGGACTTATTTAATAAACAAGGTTTTTATAAAATTTGTTACAACATAGCATTTGTGATTATTATCGGATATATGCATATATAGAGTACGTGTAATTATAGAAAATTGATAAAAACCAACCTGCACGCGATATACTTTTATTTTAGTTGATATTAATAAATTATAAATTGATTCTTTTTTTATGATAAAAGGAAATTTCTTCACGAGCCACCTGTAAGTGCTAGTATATCAAATGTAATAGAAAGAACCTCTCTTTTATTCTGTTGTCTGTTTCTTTCGATGATTTACAGTGCTATTACTTTGATTTTGTAATACGTAAATTTGCAGTTGACATATAAAAAATGGCAAATCAAGTGCAAATAGAAGCTTTTAACAGATTAAATACGCAACTATTAGAAGCAAGAAAAGAAAGAGATAATTATAGAGAGAAATATATACATTATCTAGAAGAATTAAAGGTATTTATATAAATATTTACTACCATTTTACGAGACACTTGTTTTGGACCCAAGGTAAGTGTAGGTTTTAATAATAACTGGGAGGAGTTCAAGAGTAAATAGAGAATCTTTAGATTTATTATAGTTTTTTATTGTTAAACTCAATTGTTGAATTCAAATAGTTTTCAATCGTTTTTTACTTTCCCGTATTATAAATAAAGAAAAAGTACCAAAAAAAAATTCGACTTCCAGATTTTGATAATTCTCGACGTTTTAGACCTCCTCGAGTTCAAAAAATATATATATATAAATAAATAGATTTTTATCAACTTTTTAATGACATATTTTAAACTGAATAGTTTTTGAAATAATCATCGAAGAAAAAGACAATATTAACTAGGTAGAGCCTTGTTTAAAAAGGATAGAATTTTTTCAATAAATGTTCAAATAGACTGTTCATTAGCCAGTCACTATATCGTTTAAAGATAGCAAGCTTGTGAGATATGTTGTGCTTAAGATTGGGCAAAATTGCACTCCATGGAGTCTAACCAGGACCTTCACGCTCAAAAAGACAATTTTGAAAAAAAAAAAAAAAAAAAAAAAAAAAAAACAAGTGTCAAGAAAAAAACAAGTAAAAATAAACAAATAAAATTTGTGGAACGAATCAAGCGGAACGAATTAATTTTTATATAATCTAAAGAATTCACCGTAGGCACTAGTTTAAACATTTTTATAATTAAGAGCTTCTACATTGGCGTTTTAAACGCATTTTGAACGCGTTAGCTGGCGTTCAAGGGTTTCTATGGCCAGAGGAGGCGTTAGAAACGCGTTTTTTGAATGCGTTGGAAACACGGCGTTAGAACGAGTCAAAAACGCTCGTGTAGAATGGGCCTAATTCTTGTAAACACTAGATTTAGATTCATTTTTCATAAGGCAAGAGAAAATCCAATGGTTTCCAATGTGCAAATACTGAATTTTCTGCAATTTTTTGCATCTCTCCTTTTGAGAATTTGTGGACCTGAGTATTTTTTCTTGGAATGTCCTTTATAAGACTGCAAAATTCCGTTCAATGTCAATGGGAAGTTGGTCAAACAGAGCACGCATATCACAGACGGACAGACAGACAGAGGAACACTATGCTATAACTATATAACTTATATAAAAGTGAAATGGGAAAAATATATGTATGTATGTTCTATAGATATCCACAATTTTCAATGAATCATTTTGAAATTAAGTACACATATAGTACAAGAACCAGGGAGTATCGTAGTAATAATTTGAATCTCTTAAATATTTTTAAAAATTAATTATAATCAAATTTCTTCAAAATGGGAACACAAAATCAACAAGTTGGCTTGGAAATTTTAGAGTCCTTTGTGCTCTGAGAGCCAGCTTTCCAGGTATAAGTCTCGGGCTGTGGGAGGAGCTACGCAACCAGTTAAAAAAAATAATAAAGCAAGCATACGACAGACCCTTTTGCTGTGTCCAGTCCATAACCTGGCTTGAATTCAAGATCCTTCCGTAACATCTTAACACTTGCATTGCAACAAGAAATATCCCAAATTGGCAATAAACTTGCCCTCAGGTGGCGAGCAAGGGGGTCCAGGGGCGCAGCCCTCTGGCTAGGTGGAAAGCCCGCCGAAGGCGGGTCTAAATAATGATTCTAAATAATAAAATTATTTTTTTTTTAGCAATCCAGAGACCAAGCAAATGTATTAGTAAATGAAATGAAGAGAGTAAGTACCACAAAATATGCTGAATGTATATTTATAGATAATAAATGATTATAATTAAATTTTCTGCTTTAGGCTAATAACCATTTAAATAGATTGAATGAGGAAAATATACAATCAAATGAACTAAGAGAAAGATTGCATCAACAAAATGTATCATTTTTAGAAGAAATTAATAAATTAAAGCAAGTAAGTAGTGGAAACAATGACAAAATTTTTAAAGGAAGAGGGTGGTCACAGACAGCCTGGGGGGCAGGGGTGCTCTATTTCCTGGGGCCTGGCCCTCCGAGGTGATGTTCCAAAAAGATTATGTATATGTCTGACTTAAAGGGAAAGTATTTATTTATTTACAAAAAATGTTGGAATTAGATCACCAGCCATTTTTGCCACCGATATATAAGAGAAAGTAGGACTGGCCTTAAATTTGTATCTCAAAAAACATTTTAAGAATTTTTATTTTAAATGAATTAAATTGTTTAGAAATTTTCTTAATAAAAATGTTTAATTTTTATACAGGGTATCCCAAAAATAATTAAAGTTGTTTTGTGCCAAATGAACAATCGAAGGGGTGGGTAGAAATGCTATGATTTTGGCAATAAATAAAAATCAATTTGGTGAGTTTTATTTTCCGTATATTTCGGATGCATTAACAGCAATCCCTCATCAGCGGCTGAAAATTATAAACAATATGAGTTGAAGAGACACAATGTTGTTACAATAATATTAAAATTTTCTCAAAACATTCTTTTATAAAATCATAATCTTACCCAACTCACACTATGAAACCACAAACCCCAAAAATTAATGTCAAACGGAAGTCCAGAGATAGAGCAACCCTTGGGGTACCCGGGATCACCCCCATGTATGTTATGCTATTTTTTATAGTATTCGAGTTATGAATTTTTTTTTTTTTTGGAATTTTTAAGAATTTTCGATCTGAATAATTTTTTTTTTTTTTTAAGTAGAAGACATTTTCCAGATATTTTTTTTGCAACTAAGTCTTTATAAGTTGTACTTTTATCCCTAAAATAATCATCTTCATAACTTTGATGAGATCTGAGAAAGTGTTGGTTTAAAGTTAAAAGTTTACGTTCGGTGAATTACGATTTAAATTTTCAACTTTGAATTAAAAATCTAAACAGGTGACTTTATGATTCCAAAGTTCTCGAAAATTCTCCAGACTCTCAGCTTTCATAATAATTTAAAAAAATCTGGTGTGACTGGCGCACAGCAGACAACTTTCTCTTACCTTCGGTAATCGAAAGTTGTGTTCTGTGCTTGTCACACCAGATTTTTTGTGTCGACATGTATTTAGTTTCAGACAGTAGGGTACAATTGAATTCAAGATGTAAAATTTATAAGTATGGCAAAATATTTATATTTTGTTACCATGGCAACCATTTCTCCTATCTTTTCTATGGAGTACAAGAGTAAAGTGGTCTTCAGAAGATTTCAATCACAAAATGAGAATAAACATTTTATTGAAGATCTAAAAAATAATTGATTTTTGAATTTAAAAAAAAATCGTTGGAGCAAATTTAGAGAAAATCGAAAAAAACTGAAAAAGTGCATCAGTAAAGTACTAGTACTCTTTGGTCGATTTTGTTCAAAAGCTTCCTGTCACATCTCAGGGGGGTGCCTAACTTAAATATAAAATTTCAACCTCCTAGCTCTTTTCGTTCTTGAGATATTTTGTTCACAGACAGACACACACACAGACAGACAGACAGACGGACAGACAGACATACACACAGACAGACCATGTCGCGAAAACCACTTTTTTAGATTCAGGGGACCTCAAAACGTGTATATCCATCAAAATCTCGACATCGAATTTTTGACATGAATCCAATACTTTCTCTCTCTATATATATTAACATATATATAGAGGTAAGAGAAAGTAAAAATATATATTATTTAATGGGCTACTTTGGCTAAAATCGGCCATAAAAGACAGGGAGGTGGAAAATTCTTAAAATTAGTCATCTGATTACAAATTTTCTTTTGGTCATATTTTAACATTTGCTGGTTTTTTTTCATTAACTTTGATAAATAAAACTAAAAGTAGTCGTAATTCACCGAACGTAAACTTTTAACTTTAAACCAACATTTTCACAGATCTCATCAAAGTGATGAAGATGATTATTTTAGGCATAAAAAGTACAACTTATAAAGACTTAATTGAAAAAAAAAAATATCTAGAAAATGTCTTCTACTTTAAAAAAAAAAAAGTTGCTCAGGTTTGAATCAACAAAAAACCTTTAAAAACAACTTTAAACCAAAAAAAAATTCTCAAAAATTCATAACTCAAAAACTATAAGAAATCACATAATATACATGGGGGGGTGATTCGGGTACCCCAAGGGGTGCTCTATCTCTGGACTTCCGCTTGGCACTATTTTTTGGGACACCTTGTATAATTAAGCTTAATATTTGACAATTTTAGTTAAAAAAAAAATTTAAATTTTATATTAGAAACATTTTTTTTTATTTTGGCATTTGGTCTGAGCCAGGGTTTTCTAAACTTTTTTGACCGCGGCCCGGTACGAGGTTTTAAAATTTTTTGAGACCCACCTCACAAAAAAACATTTACGAAAAAAAAATTAAAAAGTACTTTACTAAAGTACTAGTACTTTTTGGCCGAATTCGCTGAAAAACTCATTTTGACTGTCCACTTTAAACTCATTTTTCTCAAAACTAGATTTTTATAACCATGGTTTTTAAAATTTTGCAAAATTTTAAAAATTCATATCTACCAAAAAAAAATGATAAAAAAATTCTAAAAATACCGGTTTGCTCAGCAGGATATGTTCTGTGCAGAACGTATAAAAACTCAATTTTGACCACGGGGAAGATTTGGTACCTTTTCATGTGGACGTCACATATAGAGAGAGAAAGTATTGGATTCATACACTTTAATACAGAATCAAATAAAGATTTTCTTTTAATTTTTCTATATTTGATTTTTTTTTTTTTATTATTTATTTTCAGTATGCAAATTTTATGGACGAATTAAAAAAAGAGAATTTGCAAGTGGCTCAACTAAATAAAAATTTGACTGAGGAAAATAAAAATTTGAAACAAGTAAGTAAGAACAGGGGTCAGCTACTTTTTTCAAAACAACGAATCAAATAACTCAGTGGCGTAGCGAGGGGGGCAAGGAGGACCATTATGCCCCCGGCGCTTCTCACAAATGGACGCCAAATGCTCCGCAAAACAAAAAATTGCTGGATAATTTTTATTTTTATTTTTATTATAATTGATTTCTGGAAAATATATTTTAAATTTAGTGCCAGTGTAATATAATAATTTTGTATATTTTACATATAATATTATATGGTTTTCGAATGGGGGGGGGGGGGCACTAAAATGCTCACTACGCCACTGAAATAACTATAATATTTTCAGACGGTCCGCAGCTAAATATTATAATACAGTAGTTTTATTAAATTTTTATTCAAAAATAACTATAGTTAGAGAACTAACTTGTAAGGAATAAAGGGGTATAAAGGGTGATAGATAAATCCGTAGAGAAATAGATTTTTAATTGAGTTATCAAATCAGTCCCATCCCTATTTATATATTCAAATGATTTGTAGTCAATTCAAATGAAATAAGTTTTTATCGCTTGGGACGGGAAGCGAACCCGGGATGAACCCGGGACCCCAGTCATGATAAGCTAATGCCACGGGCCATGGGCAATAAGAATAAAGTAAAATAAAATAAAAATTTTTATATAAATTCGATATCGGATTTTCTCTTTTTCATATGGTTAGTTCATGGTTTCTTATTCTTCACGTTTCCACTCAGGTGTTAATTTTAGATCAGCTTATATACATAAGCATATACGTAGCAGATCGCCGACTCGTAATCTAAAAAAATTAAATTTTTAATTAATTTGATAATTTTAACTTTTTTAAGGTATTACATGAAACTAACAGAAAAAATCTGGTGTGACTGGCGCACAGCACACAACTTTCTCTTACCTTCGGTAATCGAATGTTGTGTACTGTGCTTGTCACACCAGATTTTTTGTGTCGACATGTATTTAGTTTCCGACAGTACGGTACATTCGATTTTCAAGATGTAAAATTTATAAGTATGGCAAAATATTTATATTTTGTTACCATGGCAACCATCTCCTATCTTTTCTATGGAGAACAAGAGTAAAGTGGTCTTCAGAAGATTTCAATCACAAAATGAGAATATACATTTTAAAGAGAATCTAAAAAATAATTGATTTTTGAATTTAAAAAAAAATCGTTGGAGCAAATTTTGAGAAAATCGAAAAAAACTGAAAAAGTGCATCAGTAAAGTACTAGTACTCTTTGGTCGATTTTGGTCAAAAGCTTCGTGTCAGGTCCCATGGGGATGCCTAACTTAAATATAAAATTTCAACCTCCTAACTCTTTTCGTTCTTGAGATATTTTGTTCACAGACAGACACACACACAGACGACACACAGACAGACACACAGACAGACAGACCATGTCGCGAAAACCACTTTTTTGGATTCAGGGGACCTCAAAACGTGAAGATCCATCAAAATCTCGACATCGAATTTTTGACATGAATCCAATACTTTCTCTCTTTATATATATTAACATATATATAGAGGTAAGAGAAAGTAAAAATATGGAATTGGATTTGAAAATAAAAGAGATAGTATTACCTTGATAAAGTTTCATTGAGCAAATTATTAAATATTATTATTTTTTTTTAGAATACTGAAGAATTAACTAAAGAGAAATTGAAAATGAATGAACGAAATCAATTATTATTGGAGGAAAATACATTATTAAAACAAGTGAGTGAAAATAAAGAAATTTTTTTAATTTTGTTTTTAGTAGTTATTTTCTATCGTTCAAGAATTAAGAATTAAGCCTTTACGAACTTTTATTTTGACAAATCTCCTCTCCAGCACTAAATCTTATTTGAACGCAAGAAAAGAACTACTAAAAACTAAATAAATCAATACAATACAGGTGTCACATAAGAACAATTGAATTAATTTTAATAATTTTATCTATTACTTTCTCTTAGCCTATATATGAAATATATAGGAGAGAAAGTATTGCGATCATGTCAAAAATTCGATGTCGAGATTTTGATGGATATACATGTTTTGAGGTCCCCTGAGTCCAAAAAAAGTGGGTCCCGCAAATTGGTCTGTGTGTGTGTATGTATGTATGTATGTATGTGTGTGTGTGTGTGTGTGTGTGTCTGTATGTGTGGACAGATTTTTAGCATGAAGGAATTGAGCTACCGGATTGAAATTTTATATTTAACTTAGGTACCTTCCCACACGCTCAAAATAAGCTTTTGAACAAAATCGGCCAAAAAGTACTAGTACTTTACTGATGTACTTTTTCAGTTTTTTTCGATTTTCTCAAAATTCCCTCCAAGGATTTTTTTAAAATTCAAAAATCAATTATTTTTTAGATGCTCTTTAAAATGTATATTCTCATTTTGCCGTTGAAATCTTCTGAAGACCACTTTACTCTTGTTCTTCATAGGAAAGATAGAAATGGTTGCCATGGTAACGGAATTTAAATCTTTTTCTTTTTATTAGATTAAAAATCAATTATTATTTAAATTCCCATTTTTTTAAAATTTATTTGTGTCTTTAATGCCCAATGCACCGCACAATTTAAGTATGACTTAAAATTAAGTATCAACAACCTGGCAACGTTGTATATTTTAGTGATATTTTGGTGATTTATTTTTAATTTAATAATTTTTTCTTTTTAATAATCATAAACTAAATTAAATACATATTGTTTATAAATATTAATTTCAGAAAAATGAGAAAATCAGAAACAAAATATTAATTTTCATGATTTTTGATTAATAAATAGCAATTTTATATATAGGCTACTATATATAAATATTAATAACGATCTGTCACTCTATAACAGTGTTTTTCAATCTGTGGGTCGGGACCCCTAGGGGGTGGCGAAGCCCTACACGGAGGGTAGGCGGCAAAAGGAAAAAGGCAAAGTTCTCACGATAATAAAAACATAATTTCATGGAGAAGGGAAATAGGTACCAAAATAGAGAAAATCATATAACTTACATAGTCTTTTGATTTACAATCTTTTTGTCGGTCATGAACCAAGAGAATCGCCAGAATTTTTCAACCTGTAAATTCAAAAAGATTGAAAAACACAGCTCTACTAATATAAGACTGGAAAATTTCGTTTAAAAATTCCAACGGGAAGTTGGTCAGAGCGTGACAGACGGATGGACCGACAGGCCCTCCTCTAATATAATATAGATCATCCTCGAAAATATAGTTCATATTGTTCATGTTTTTTATAAGAAAAATCTAAATCGAATCCAAAAAATGTATTATTATTAGTTAATTAATATTATATTATCAATATTGTTTTTTAGCTTAAGTCATTGCTAAGCCCCCGAAATCGAGGGCTTAAATATTTGGGGGTTAAGTATGAAATTTAACAAACTTTCATTGTCATCCGTTGCTAGCCACGTTCGTTGCTAAGATAACACGTTCTCTGATTGAAAATAAAATCATGTTTCAAGACCCAAATGGCGTGAATAAAGATGCCAGGACCCCCAATATATATTTATTAATAAATAACAGTATCGTTTAAGTCTTATAATATTAAATCACAAATAAATCAGCAGAATATCACTAAAATTTACAACGTTGCCATGTTGCTGATACTTTATTTTAAGTTATACTTAAATTGTGCGGTGCGATTGGAATTGTTTCAAAGAAAACATATATGTCTATCTCTCACTTGCAAACATTATCGTCTGTCTCTACTCTTTTTAAATTCCCTTTCCACCTTATCTTCGCATAGAAACAATGTTAATTTCCTATAGGGATTTGTATGTTAATTTCGATTCAAAAGGGGGTCCCCTTTAGAACTTTTTAGGCATTTAAAATTTTTTTTCCAATTCTTATGAAATTTTGTATTTATTTACGATTCTATATTGTGTATAAAATGTCCAAATATGAGATTAAAATTTTGAAAAATAACCATAGTTTATTTGAAGCAGTCAACATTTAAAATCAAAGTTTGAAACTAAGGTGCTATCGGAAACTAAATATATCTCGACACAAAAAATCTGGTGTGACCAGCACAGTGCGCAACTTTCTCTTACCGAAGGGTAAGAGAAAGTTGTGTGCTGTGCGCCAGTCACACCAGATTTTTTAAATTAAAGCTATTCAAATTATCTACAACTTATAGAAGCCCTTTTTTTGATTTTCGAAAAAATAAAATTTTTTTAGATTAATCGCATTAAATAAAAAGATATTTTTAAAAAATTCGCTCTATAGCTTATAGATAATTAAATTAGTAATCATTGTCTTAAAAAATAATTAATTTTTTACCCTTAATTAATTAGCGGGAAACTATCAAATGAAATGGAATAAATCCCTTGTATTCCTATGGGAAAAACTAACGCCATCTCTTGCCGCCTAGAGTAACTCGGTAGTCAATCGTCTTCTAACGGCTTTTCGAGACGCGCACCTTAACATATAAATACTAATTTATTTCTTTATTTTTGCTTACTTGTTTAAAAGTCTTATTTTCCTCTAATAAAAATTTATTTCGTTCATCAATTATCAATTTCTCATTTGTTAATTCTTCTAAAACTTTAGAATTCTAAAAAATAAAAAAAAAATGCTTAAATACCGTATTGTAAATATATAAGCCTACCAAATGAAATTTGTAATAGGCCTACAATTCTAGACCTACCTCTTTTATTATCAAATTCAATTCCAAATTTTTTATATTAATGTTTTGAAACTCCTGGATTGCCTTAAAAAAAATCTGGTGTGACTGGCGCACAGCACACAACTTTCTCTTACCCTTCGGTAAGAGAAAGTTGCGCACTGTGCTGGTCACACCAGATTTTTTTTTAAGGCAATCCAGGAGTTTCAAAACATTAATATAAAAAATTTGGAATTGAATTTGATAATAAAAGAGGTAGGTCTAGAATTGTAGGCCTATTACAAATTTCATTTGGTAGGCTTATATATTTACAATACGGTATTTAAGCATTTTTTTTATTTTTTAGAATTCTAAAGTTTTAGAAGAATTAACAAATGAGAAATTGATAATTGATGAACGAAATAAATTTTTATTAGAGGAAAATAAGACTTTTAAACAAGTAAGCAAAAATAAAGAAATAAATTAGTATTTATATGTTAAGGTGCGCGTCTCGAAAAGCCGTTGAAGACGATTGACTACCGAGTTACTCTAGGCGGCAAGAGATGGCGTTAGTTTTTCCCATAGGAATACAAGGGATTTATTCCATTTCATTTGATAGTTTCCCGCTAATTAATTAAGGGTAAAAAATTAATTATTTTTTAAGACAATGATTACTAATTTAATTATCTATAAGCTATAGAGCGAATTTTTTAAAAATATCTTTTATTTAATGCGATTAATCTAAAAAAAATTTTATTTTTTCGAAAATCAAAAAAGGGCTTCTATAAGTTGTAGATAATTTGAATAGCTTTAATTTAAAAAATCTGGTGTGACTGGCGCACAGCACACAACTTTCTCTTACCCTTCGGTAAGAGAAAGTTGTGCACTGTGCTGGTCACACCAGATTTTTTGTGTCGAGATATATTTAGTTTCCGATAGCACCTTAGTTTCAAACTTGCATTTTAAATGTTGACTGCTTGAAATAAACTATGGTTATTTTTCAAAATTTTAATCTCATATTTGGACATTTTATACACAATATAGATTCGTAAATAAATACAAAATTTCATAAGAATTGGAAAAAAAAATTTTAAATGCGTAAAAAGTTCCAAAGGGGACCCCCTTTTGAATCTAAATTAACATACAAATCCCTATAGGAAATTAACATTGGCTAAATGCGAAGATAAGGTAGAAAAATTTAAAACGCGTAGAAAGAGAGAAGATAGTTTTGTGAGAGAGAGAGATATGTTTTCTCCGAAAAAAAAAAATGGGCGTTTAAATAATAATTGATTTTTAATCTAATAAAAAGAAAAAAGATTTAAATTCGGTTACCATGGCAACCATTTATTTCTCCTATCTTTCCTATGAAGCACAAGAGTAAAGTGTGCTTCAAACAATTTTGAGGGCAAAACGAGAATATACATTTGAAAGAGCATCTAAAAAATAATTGATTTTTGAATTTTAATCAAAATCGTTAGAGCGAATTTTGAGAAAATCGAAAAAAACTGAAAAAGTACATCAGTAAAGTACTAGTACTTTTTGGCCGATTTTGATTAAAAGCTTATTTTGTCGGTCCCGGGGAGTGTTTAACTTAAATATAAAATTTCAGCCTC